>JABVXS010000832.1:0-22637 GCA_013365335.1 Madathamugadia hiepei | reverse complement strand
TCTGTTGAGAACCGACCGCTCACAAACCCAAACAAAATGAAATAGTTATTATCATTATCGAGAAAAAAAAATTTTATTTTACCCCATGCATAATATGATAATTATAATAATAGTGGTTGAAAAGACTAGAGCGGTTTAAAGCGAGTTAAAATAATTTCATAAAATATTAATAATTGATTAAGCAATAGGAATGATTGGAAATTGCTAAAAAATTACATTAATTAAAAGCGATTTCATAAATTATCATTAAAAAAATCACATTGAATTTGTTTTATATGATAAATAGAAATCAGGAAAAAGTGGAGCAAGTTCCATGAAATATTATATTAATTAAATAATAATATAGGAAATTTAATTGCTTAGTAATTTTTAAACGAATCGGTAATTTGTCAAGTTTTTGCTCGTCAAACATCCAGTATTGCTAGTTTTTTTGTTTCGTTTATCACTCAAAAATATCTAGTGAACTGATAAATTTTTAAACGGAAAATTTAACAAAAAAATTTTGTCTACCAATCAGATTGATTACCGAAAATGAATAAGTTATTTTGTTAGGTAAAAGAAAAAAGAAAAAAACGATAAGCCAAACGACGTTTGAATTAATTCATTGAAAAATTAACAAAGAAAAATTTGTTAACCAATTCAAATATATTTTGACAAAAGCGTAAAATTTTTCATATTCAAAGTTTTTTGCAACTTATTGATTACCCACTAATTTGAATAGAGATAGAGAGTGAGAGAAAGATAAAGAAGAAGAAGAAGAAAATTGTTAAGGTTAAAATGTAAGATGAGAAGGGGTCAATATAAAGAAGAATGTACGAAGAAGAGAAGTGAATGGAAGAGAGCAAGAAAGAGAGAGAAATTTGAGCGTATACGCGTAGCAATTCAGATAGTGATTTATGACGAAATGAATGGATAGGTAGGTGTTGGATGATGTTTGAGAGGTTAACTGAGCCTATACGAGCGGGAGTTTTGCACTTTCAAGTATTCTTGCACTTTTCCATGCTGCACTTTCTTTTTCAGGTAAACAGGTGCAATATTTGGTAAATAAAAATGTTTAGTTGAAAGTGTAATATGCTTTGTGTAGTTCTTAAATTTGTAATTAATTAAAATTTAATAACTCAAATCGAATTCTTAATTTCATTCAAATTTTTATGTATGAATAAGTCAAAATAATTACACCTGCACGTAATTTTTTTTGTAAGCTTTGTCGATTACATCTTGTGATCAGTTAAGTTTAAGTAATAACTTACGTTCAATTTTACGCTTGATTTATTTTTCTATTTTATTTAAAGAAACTTTTCATTTTAATTTTGGGAATTTTTTCCTTTGTTTTGCTGCAATTTATACTTTAGGTAAATAAGTTAAACGTAAGGCTCGTAAATTAAACTAATGGCTTTTGTTTAATTTTTAACAAGTAAAGTTAATATATGGCTTTTATGTTACATAAACTTGTTATTTAATTAAAAGGAACAAATTTTTTCTATTATTTGTACTGTTCGTTTATTTCAATTTTTTGTAAACGAAAATTTAATTAATTTATTTGTTTAAATCCTTCATTACTTTAATTTATCATTTTATTCGTGCAATGTTCCGCATTTTTTCCTCTTTTTTTCATACGATTTTTTTTTGTTTCCAGGATTTCGTAATAGTTGCACGGAACGAACAATGTCGACTTTTGCGGTACCATCGGTTCCAGTTGCAGCACATATGACAAAAGCGCAAATGCAACGTAATGGACAATGCAGTTGTAGCAGTAGTACGAGTAGTAGTAATAGTTGTAATAATGCAACAGGATGTCCGGTACCATCACCAATCCAAATTAATTCAAATAGCTCCGCAACCGGTAGTAATGGTTAGTTCATTTCTTCACATAGATTTTTCCTATCTTTTTTATAAAATTGATAATCTGACGATGTCTGATATCCTCAAATTTTTTTTTCTCTCTGTTTTCTAATATTATTGTCAAGTATATGTAAGTTAAGTTTTCGAACATTTTTTTTGTGTGTAATTTTTATTCATGGTTAGTAAAATTAGGTTTTGGGTAGGTTAATGGGGATAATTTGACATAATCGGTTGCTGAAATAAAACAAAACTATTAGTAGCTATAGTAATCACAACATGATGCCTTGTTCCATCAGCTTATCAATTTTCCGTGAATATCACTCCTAATATTTTTGCACATGTGGTAGTATTAGTAGTTGTAGTAATCACGACATGATGCCCCATAATGTTTGTTTTTTTCATATTTATCGTTTTGCTATATTTAATCTCTATCGTAGTATTTGTAATTGTAAAACAGCATCTTTGATACCATCAGTTTTTCATGTTTCTCGTAGTGCTAGCGTTTTATCGAAATCGTAATATTTAGTTGTTACAATAGTCATGATGGGATGCTCAATACCATTGGTTTAATTTAATTTCCTATTGATATCTTGTCATCATTTAAAGATAACATTGAAATCCAGATAGAATGAAAAGCGATTGTGTAATTTTCCTCAAAAACTTTTCACTGCTCTTACGTTAGGAAAAATGAAAAAAAAGTGAGTGAGAGGAATGAATTAGTTTGCAGTCGAAATTGATATATTATCGTCAGATTACTCATGAATATTTCTTTCTTTCATTTAATTATTTTTTCTTAAGGTCCATTTTTGTAACACGTTTATTTTGTTACTCCAATATGTAGTCCCAAAATTGACTTATTGCATCCGATGATATCATCGAAATTTGTGTAAATTGGTCGTGGAGTGGAAAAAATTTTTTTTTTTTGGTTTCGGTGTTGAAAATCGGGTATATAAAGTGCTGGATGACTGGTTATTCATTTAAAAGTGTATTTTTCATCTAGTGATTATTTCAGAACTAGACTAGAAAATAAATTATATATTGTGACGCATGGTTTCTTAGCTAGAAAGTAGTTGCAGTTACTAATTTATTATGTAACTAAAAGTTGGGAATAATGTAAAAGTTGAAAATATTGTGGTATGCGTATTGATTATAGGATGAAATATTCTGACTTTTAAGATGCATGAGAAGATATAATTATATCGCCTTGGTCTAAACTTCGAAATTGAATAATTTATTCTGGTCATTTAAAATGGTTATATGCGTATTATGGTTAAATAAGTTGTAAACTATTCTGGTTGAATAAGTTTGGAACATATGGAGTTATGAATTGGTTAAAATTACGTTAAAGCATAAGCAAGCATTAGAACATATCTTTGATGAATAGTTAATTTTACTAATAACATCAAAAATTTATTCTTTATAATGCCAAGTGTATGGAATAACAGGATCAATTCTTTTAGGTAAACAACATTTCCAGTCTTCACCACGAACATCGATGTTGAACTCTGGTTATACTGATCAAGCATTATTCCGTAAGGATGAAATATCTGATAATCATATACCTTTGCAAGCACCATCAATGGCACTGGCAACAACTTCATCGGCTCAACTATTAACACCATCATCTACACCAACAACACAAAGAAGGAATCGTCGAATATCCAATTTATTTGTACGATGATTTTGGCGATTAATTTCAATCTAGTTATGAAATATATAATTTTCAGATTTAAAAGAAATAGTCAATCAACTGAAATCTGCAAATTATGAGTAAATATTATGATTTGTCAAGTCATGAACAGGAAATGGTTTTGTAATATGTTTTATGATAAATTGGATGAGTTTCAGTAAATAATACTTTTGAAAATACTTGAATTTCTTCTCATTGGGGAGTTATTAAGATATCAGGTTGTCTTTTGTGCGATGACGAAATGTTTGTCTTTGAAAGAATCCTTTTTTTGTTTATATAAGAAATATTTAATTAATTTCTTCGCGAAAATTGAATTCAAATTTAAGCAACGACCTAAAGATCATGGACATGATGATAAATCACACCGATCAACAGCTGAACTCAACATGGGTATGGGCCGTGCTATACCAGTGAAACAAGGTCATCTGTATAAAAGGAGTAGTAAAACATTGAATAAAGAATGGAAGAAGAAATATGTTTGTCTTCATTCTAATGGCCGTCTTTCTTATCATCAAACTTTAAAAGTATGTTATTATTGATGATATTTTCACTTTTTTTTTCAAAAACCATTGTGAAAAGCAATCAATCAGTTTCAATTTTCAGGATTATATGGAAAAAGATACAAACGGGAAGGAAGTATTTTTGGGATTAGCAACGGTACGCATTCCTCGGCTTCAAAGGCCGCGAAACACACAACGTCTTCAGACGCAAATTATTGCTGGATCCAGTCGAGATTGTCAACTTGTTAAGGATGTTGGATGCAGAAAGGAATTACATGATTCAAATGGAATGCGACAATCAGTTGGCATTGCAAGCACTAGTGATGCTAGTATTCCTACGGGTCGTGACAACAAAGCCTTCACTGACGAACAGAACGGTGATGGTAAGATTCTTTTCTCTTTTCGCCATGGAACTTTACAAGATTATTAGCGAAGTTTAATGGGTTATTTTGATTTTGCAAGACAGCTGTCATTTTATGAATTCTAGGAACATCCGGTGGTAGTGATGATCAACAACAGAATGTACAACAACCTTTGGCTGCAAGTACAAGTAGTTCAGTTGTAACTACCCCAGCTTCCATTAATTCTAGTGCTACAAAGAAAAAGAAAAATCATCGTCGACTTGGATCAGCTGCTAAAAATGATGAAGGTAAATGAATTATTCATTGTGATGATAATTATTTTCTTTTTTTACTGGTATTTTTAAATAAATGTTTAAAAAAGAATGAAGTGGTGATATGTTCATCAATTAATCAAATATACTTGTTTGCAAATCATAAATATTTGTGGTACATTTCAGAAGAGGATTGTGAATTTGAAATTATCACTTGTGATCAGAAACGTTGGGAATTCTCAGCTACATCGGTTGAGGAACGTGATGAGTGGGTCGGTGCAATTGAAAAACTGATTGAGAAATCGCTGCAAGCTCAAGTGAGCCAAAAGCAACAAGATAGTAATCGTGGACATGGAAATAGAGCTGAAGTAAGTTAATTTTCAATAGGAATGAAATATTTCTGGACGGACTGCAGTTTTGGTTAAAAACAATTATTCAGCTTTAATAATGATGTGTTGAATTAATTTAATAGAAATATTGTTTAATAGGTGCAAGCTTTGCGAAACATAGTGGGTAATCATAGTTGTGCCGATTGTGACGCTTTGAAGCCAGACTGGGCTTCACTTAATTTGGGAACATTGATTTGCATTGAATGCTCGGGAATTCATCGAAATCTTGGTTCACATATTTCAAAAGTCCGTTCACTGGATTTGGATGACTGGCCGTAAGTTTTACTTTTATAATTTTTTTTTTTTTTTGAACTGAAATTTTTTGATAATACAATTTTATAGGTTCTATATTTCAATCTGAAAATTTTAATGTACTGCAAATGCGCTCATCGAATAGCGCTTTTCATTTCCTTTTTTTGAACATATTTGGAGTACTTTAATTTCATGTGAAGTATACGCGCTTAAATGGTTTCATCAAAGTTTCATTTGTGTAAAAAATTTTCATTGAATTTCAATTTAATTCAGAGTGGAGTACTTGAATGTTATGGAAGCAATTGGTAATAAGAAAGCAAATGCTGTTTGGGAACATAGCGCTCCAGCAGCTAGAAAACCGCAAGCAAGTTCATCAAGGTTACTTTTAAATATCTTTAATCGTTATTTCGGTGTGTTGTGTATCTGTTTTTTGCGCAATTAGTGTAATTGTAGTTAATTGTTCTTGATGATTTACCAACAGTTGTAATTTAGGGAAGAAAAGGAGAAATGGATTAAAGTGAAATATGAAGGGAAACGATTTCTTCCACCCGTCACAACCAGTGTTTCAATTGGTCGTCAGCTGCTAGACGCTGTTTTCAACAATGATCTCAATGCACTTCTGCCAATTTTACCGCGTTGCAATACTTCTGATCTTCGAACAACAGTTGATAAAAGTGATAGACGTACTGCCTTACATATTGCATGTTCGAATGCATCTGCAGCTTGCACTCAACTTCTTGTTTGGGTAAATTTCTCAAGCAATTTAAAAATTTAATAAAGCTATTGATAGACAGTGCAAATGTTGTAAGTACGGTAGAATACATACAGAGCATTATGATATGGTTCGGAATTTTTATTCTTAATCAAATTTAGACACATTTGCTACCATTACAAATCATTTCGATCATTTTTATCAAATTCTAAAAAACATTTTGATTTTGCAGTATAATGCGGATCTTCGTATGTTAGATGAAATGGGTCGTTCAGCATTATGGCATGCACAAACATCTGGTGCATTAGACTGCGTAGCAATTTTACTGAAAGCCGGTATGGATCCAAAACATGGCATTCCGGATGGACCAGAAATGATTACTGGTTCGTTATTATCACGTGAATTCTGCTATACAAATGACAAACTGTTGCCGAATGATTCCAAATTACGTCAATCTGATGTTGTTATCCGACGGAAAACACTTGGACAACGACATTTAACTGGAGCACCATCATCAAGTGTAAATGGTTTTCATCAGCGAAATTCAGATGTTTTTGAACGTTTACCTGCTAGTGTCATATAAAAAAATAAAAAATAAATAACAGAAATGTTCTCACAAAAAATGTCTTTTTTGTATATTTGCATTGATTTGTTTTTTCATTATGTATGCGAAACGCGAATCAGGGTTTTTCGTACAATATTGTATTTTGTTTTGTAAACCATTTTTTCCAGAATTTAATTTATATGCATTTTTTCATTTTAGCTAATTATAGCGAAAATTCATTTTATTCAATTTTTACTACTCAATAACTTCGTGATATAAAAATAGTTTTATTGATAATATGACACATGTGATTTTTTTACAAAATTGTTTTGTCACATTTATTTTACATGTCTTTTATTATATACATCTGTGTATGTTCGTTTTCTGTGTATAATTTTTTTTTTAATTCGCAAAATGCTGAAGAATGATTCCTATTAAATTTATCTTCATGCATATAAAATTTTGCGCTAAAATTATTCTATTTTGTTTTTTTCATCCAATACTAATTATTAAAAACAAAACATTCAAATCAAAAAGAAAAACTTTGATACTCAATGTTTTATATATGCTCGATTTATCGTTTTTGCCCATTTATCCCACTTTCGTGCCAAAAGGAACCAAAAGAAAAATTTCCCGGAATTTTAATAGTATCCGAATCAAGGACTATGATAAGATACAAATTGTTTAATGTAAAGAACGTATCAAGAAATGCTCTGTTAGGAATAGTGTATTCAACGGTATTGCATGATGGACAAAAGATTAATGATTCATAATTGAGAGATCTTAGTCAATTAGTCTATTGCTAGTTGAAAACTATTTTTGGTAGATTTTCCAGGAAATCTGACGGAATACCGGTAACCATCTAAATTCTTTGAAAATGAAATTACAAGCTCTATCTTTTAATGCTGTAACTGAACAACAAACGAAAAAAGTGTTGCAAATAAAATTTCTGCCACAGTATTGGCTTTCGCTCCAAATAAAAGCTTTGCCTCCTCATATTGCATCGGTCTGATATTATATTTCTTACAACGATAATATCGTATTTCCTTCTAACTTCGGTATTGCGTGGAATGCGCTCCAAGCGATGAATAAGCAAACAGTGTTCCCATCGCAAGCCCAGCAGTATATGTGGCCTTTGTTGCAAGCAATGTCCAAGATCGAAGATCCAAATATACAACACCCGCTCTGAAATACAAATACCGTAATAGATTTTTATCAAAATTTTTTTCAAGTCCAATTTTGTTAATAATGTTAAGCTTGCAATAATCGCAAGCTGCAAATAACTACATTTGCCATTGTAGCTCAATTGTTTGCCTACCGCAAGATCAGTGTAAAGCATTATAAAAAGACCAAACACTGCTTCAATGTGGTATTGCATGAACAAATATAAAAAACATCTTTCTACTAAACTAGATTACATTACACTACTAAATGAGGTATTTATTTTATAAATCTAAACATCAACTTACTGCTCAATGAATTCATGAAAAACACAAATTGCAATTAATAATACAACTAATCGCTTCATTCCTGATCGGAGATCATTGCGAGTAAATAACCAAACCAGTGCTGCCATTGCTTCAAAGGAATGGATATTAGCATTATGAACATTTCGATGATTTTCTTGAAACAAATGTTGACCCTACCACTACACTTAATCAATTTCTTTCCAAAAACTTTTTCAGAATGTCACTACTCCATGAATAATTTAGCAGTAGAAAGACAAAAAAATTCAAAAAACCAAAGAACTCAATCAAGCCTTACATATATAAAAAATTAGATCAATGTTCGAATTGAAGGCCATTTGAATGTATTTCCAGTGAAATGCCGTCGCTCGGGCACCAACCCAAAAACCAATCAATCGACTAGCTACACTGAAATAAACTTTACTGAAAAAAAAAAAACATCCGGGACCATGAAGATTAAATATAAATTTAAATACACTTTAGCACAGTATCTATAACTAGATATTTGATTTGACTTTATTTTCCTTAATTCTACTTATATTTTATAGCGTCAGATCGTTCTTCTTAGGGATCCCATTCGTTCAAAAAAACCATCCAGATTTTCAAAACTACCCTCAACACCAATGCAGACTCACTGACAGGTAAATATTTTCTATTCAAACAAGAATTGAATTCATGTTTCACGCTTAATAAAAGTTTTTAGATGCGAGACATTTATAGAGCAAACATTAATAAGTCAAAACCACCTGTGAGCAAAAGCCCATCCTAAGCCAACAGCAAGGAATCGAATTTCACTTTTACCTGCCATTAGATAAAAGATCATGATGTGCAGGCCCATTACATCAAAAATATCTGCACTTGCTTTCATCAATTCCTTAAAAAAATGAGAAGTCTAACTATCATATACCTGAAAATCCTGTGTTGAATCTAGCAAGATATATTTTATCGCATTTTAACTTATTGCAACTTTATTTCATTGCACTTTTTACCAAATCGAGAAACTAATCATCCTTTAAATAAGCCATATATCACGATTAAATACATGCCCACCAGCAAAACAGTACGGAAAATTTAAAATTCAACATCCAGATTCATTCATTTTATATATATCCGCGAATAAATTAAAAACTCAATATTTTCATAGTTTTCCTAACTTTTTTTTTCATCTAAGAAAAATTCAACATCTACGATAAAATAAATATTCCAACCCCAAATGCAAATAAATATATGTAGAATAAATTATGAGCTCCAAAGCAAAGTAGTAGCCCGAGTACAGTTTGAAATGAAAAAGTTAAAACCTAAACTACGAAACCTTTGAATGATAAAATTAATGAACTTACCGGGACTAAATCAAATCCACTTGCATCGCTAGCTGGAAAAAATGTTGCAAGAACAAGCATTTTGCAGAGCTGTGTCATAAAATAAGCCAATGCTGCGTGTGCACATTTCCATATGGAACAATATTCGGATAATCCTGAATACCTGTACGCAATGAAATAAGGTACGTATGATAAAGCCATACAATTTGCAAAGTGAAGAATTGTCATCTGAAAAAAAAAAAATAAGAAAAAAGAATTGCGGTCTGATTTCCTTTTAAAAATGTCACTTTGATACGGTTATCATAAATTTACTTCGGTTGCAAAACGCAATTATTCATGTTTATAATGTATAAGCAAACAAACTGAATAATAACCAAATACAATACATTACTCGCATGGTACGGATCACCTCAACTCACTGCATGATCACGTAACAAAGCGCACACGTGCGTGGACCATTCGACACACAAAAGTTTTCATTGTTTAGGATGTACGGCCCGTTAAAGTTGAGTAATAAAATTTTGAACATATTGAAACAACATAAGCAATTAAGAGAGAGCAGGGTTTGATGGGATTAGCTAGAAAGTGTGCATTTAGAGGATGGCGATATTTGGAAATATAGCAATGATAATGTGTGTTCGCTAGAAAGTGACAAGATAATAGAAGCGGTAAGTGTGGAGATGCAACGATTGAGAGAGTATGTTGATCAGTTGGTGTGATTATCGTGGTAGGGATTGAGAGTATGCTAATAACAAAAGATGAAAGAAGGTACGCCATCGATGGAAAAAGCGGTTTTTAAACAATTCAACAGTTTAGTTTAAAACTTCTTAATTTAAAAATCGTTTTAGTTTCACATTTTGCTCACATTCGTTGCAATTTCCAATAGATCCGGAAAGAGATTTTACAACCGGTTTTTGGTAAAGAATATAGAATTTTAGTTGTAATCTATAATTCATTTATCGAAATTAACGAAATTAACGATTAAATAAATGAAAAGGCAAATGAGGATATTTTTATACCTCATTTCGGTGCACTATTTTCAGGTTTCTCAATTTTTTCTGAAAGTCTCCAAAACATCAATCCTCATCAGTTGCTCCTGATAATCATACTGTTATCAACAAAACACCAATGAAACTTCAGTGTCATATTGATGGTAATATTCCCACCAAAATAGCTGCCCAGACAACACCGAGGAAATTGCAAAGGTTTTTCAGATTTTTGTCAAAATTTACAATTCGTTTTTTTCATTCAGGAAAATTTTATTTAGTAAATTTTATTACAAGCAAAATGGAAAATTTTTAGTCTATCTCAAGTTGCATTTTTGGAAAGAATACATATATGCAAACTTTCCTTTTCATGTCCAACTTTTGCAAACGGTTCACATTGTTCCTGAGCATTTATTTGATCAAAAAAAAATAATTACTAAAGTAGATAAAATTAAGCAGTTTTTGTTATTGTAATCGCTTAATTTGATTTTCCAAACTACATATAGGTAGTATAGTTTATTGGCAATTATAAATTTGGTAGTGCATTTCCATTGTAAATTATGTTTATATACTTTTTCATTTTAAATGAAATTGTGACCAAATAAGTGTATAAATTTCTGAATAACATATCATTCATTATTCACTGTATATTTTTGTGCATTGATTCCAGGAAACTTCTTAATATGTAATTTTAGATTATATGGAGGAAAACATGAATCCCAGTTATATACGAAGCGGAAATTAGATTTGGGAAACTGCTCAAAAAACTTCAAAATACCAGAAATACAGCAGTGTACAGGTATTCTGGAACGTAACCTAATTAAAAAAAACAACTTCTTTCCGAGCAAACTGGAAAGAAGTTGTGAAAAAGGGTCGAAACGAGGAAAATCGGTGAGAAATCGACCGAACAAGGAACCTAATGTTATTTTTCTTGTTCTGAAATTATATGAATTTCCTTGTGCATTTTATCTAAAATTCGTGTATTACGGTATCATTCCACTCGTTCTACCAGAATCCTAGAATCCATTCAATCTAATAATTTTCAGATGCTGCTTTATCCGATGTGGAGAAAAACGAAACAACAGGACCAGTGGTCGATTTTTCTAAAAAAATGCTAGTGCAGGATGGCAAAAAAGTAATTTTTTTTCACTTCTGGGAAATTGGTTTTTATTTTTTTTCAGTTTATCAAAGATACTTAAAGGAGATTGGGTGGTTAATATATCATTTTAATATCAAGCCGGCGATTTCATTGACCTGAACGTTAATGCAAAAGAAAACAATGAGTAAGGTGACAGGTAAATAATTTTTTTTTGCCAGCAAATGATTTTTCAAATAAGCACAACTGATTCTGGTTGCGTTATTCCGGCTAACACATCCCGAAGTAATGCATTCGATGAAATGATGAAAATTTGTGAAATTTACAGGAATTTTCGAAATATTTCAACATTTTACGGTATGCTTATGGTATCATTTTACTGTTCATTTTATCTTTTTACAATAAATCGTAACGGTATCACATCATTCCTGCAAAAAACGTTTTGCATGTTGTAAGTAAAATTATAATGCCGTATTAGAAATATTTGCGTGACCGTGCAATTTGCAAGATATAATGCTCCTTAATCATTTCTTCTTCGCAATTTTTCTTCTAATGCAGAATATTTGATTTTTAGAGTGGCAAAGTCAATGCTTAAGCGATGAGCATTTAATAAATGGTGCAAACGTGATTGTATCAATGGCAACTGGTGCAGGAAAAACACTTATTGCGGAGGTTCATTCAATATATTATTATATGAGCATCCTGAAACCCGGTCATATTTTCTTGACTGAATTGGTTGTTAGTAATCGAAGATAAGAACGGAAAGTTGAAAATGTTGGCTTAATCGTGAAAATATAGAAAAACATAACTTCAGATTATGATGCTACGGGAAATAATTGTTCGACGAAGGAGTTGCATTCTTATCGTACCATACGTTGCCATTGCTCAGGAGAAAGTAAGTTCGACGCAGTTTGAAAAGTATTGAAGTAACAGTGAGATAGAATTAATAATCTACAAATGCATGCAAAAGCTGGTTACTCATGGTCTGGATATGTTTTATGGTCAACTTCTTAGTTTGTTAGACCCACTGAAAAATTTGATTGGCTTTGTCTTTATCCTGATTTAAAAGGTTTTCGTCAGTTATGTGCGTTTAGGTTTATTCTTTATCAATTTTCGAGGATAAGTTGAATGTTTGCGTGGAAGAATATGCAGCAACCAAAGGTTAAAAGTCTCTAATTTTTATTTTGCTTTTTTTTGTAAAGCTTGTAAATTTCATTGAAGTCAATATTATTTCAAGTCGTTCCCGAGACTTAATAAAGCGATGTAAATTACAAGTTTCAAGTGAATCGTTATTTTTAATTTATTTTGCACCTTTCTGGCAGAAGTGACGCTCATATCTCATTCTTTTTTGACAATGGAAATTGATTCAATTGCTGTTCAACAGAATGATTAAATTTTTTAATGATTAACGGGTATTGTGAAGTGCGGCAGAGGCCACTTTTGCTGTTTTTAGTTATTGTACAGAACGGAAACAGCGATTAGCTCAGCTTTACTCTTTTTTAAAACTTTTGGGATTTAATCGGAATCGGTGCATATTTCAGGTCGACTACCACCAATCAAACGCCGAAAAGGAGAGTCTATATATGTTGCGACTATTGAAAAAGCAAACATGCTGATTAATAGTTTGATTGAAGCGGGTCGTGTTGACGAAATCGGAATTGTGATAGTGGATGAAGTAAGTTATATGCTGCCAGTTGGTCGTTAGTCTTTATCACTGTAATTTTCAAAAACATTTCTTAATCATTTTCGTTCATCTCTTGCTTACTTTTGATCACTACTATGAGCCCAGATGACTGTCGTAGTGGAACTTAAAATGAACGTTAACGCTTCAGAGTTAATTACTATTCATCATAATCCATATTGTTTACTGTCGTTTCAGTTGCATATGATAGGAGAAAATACTCGCGGAGCAATTATTGAACAAGTGCTAGTTAAATTTATGCGAAAAGGTTTATGTTTTTTGATTTCATTTTCTGATGTTATCAAAAGTTGAGATAGGTTTTACTGGGGAAAATGAAAAATGGATTGCCGCGTTCGGAAATTGAGCTGGTTTTCACGTTAAAGGACACTGGACATAATGATTATCTGAACAGATGCTGTTAATTAAATCAATTCGATTGTGAAAACTTTTAGTTAACGTGTTGCGATATGAAATTTTAGGAACTGGTCAAATCATTGGTATGTCAGCCACTCTTTCCAACATTGAGCAGATTTCAAAATTTCTCAAAGCGACAGTATTTTCCACAAAATTTCGACCTGTAAGTATGCAACAACTATTTCAATTAAGAGTACTCTTCGATTTGTTTCGATGTGCAGCTGTTCAAATGGCAAAATAAAAAAAGTAGGAGTTAGTGTAAATTGCCTAGTATGATCTATGGGATGCATATGACTCGACAGTTCACTACAGAAACATTGAGAATTGCCAAAAAAAATTTTTAGGTTAAATTGGTAGAGAAAGTGAAGATCGACAACTCGTTGTATATTCTACAACAGGAGGGGAAATTAGAATTCGAATTGAATTTAGGTGAAAATGTGTGTGTTGCTATAATTCAAAGTTTGTTGTCATCGTTCAAATTTGCTTTGTTCTTTGCTATGCTGTACTAATTTGTGTTTTTTTTTAAACAGATTTTAATCAGCTTGAAGCTTTTATCTTGCTTTTCAGAAATTAAAAAATCGTGACCCAGATGGTTTGGTACTTTTGTTACATGATATTATACCGGAGCGATCGGTTATTATCTTCTGTCCCACCAAACACAGTTGTGAAAATGTTTGCAAAATGGTTTCACATCTGATGCCAAAGTTTGTATTCTTTTCTCGTCTCATATTCATTGGGCTTGTTCTAATAAATTAATTCTTATGTTCAGGAGTGTCCGCGAACATCGGAAAATCGAAAGACTGACCGTGGTAAAAGCTCTAAGGAGTGACGATGATGGAAAACTTTCTTCTCTGCTTGAATTAAGCATCATTCGTGGTGTTGCTTATCATCATAGCGGTTTAACAGCTGATGAAAGGAAAATCATTGAAGGCGCCTATCAGGTGATTTTGTTAAGCAGGAAAATTATTTACTGTAATAATTCCGTGATTTTAAATAATTACAATTTTAATATTTGAGGATGGTATTATTAATATCATTTGCTGTACATCTACTCTGGCAGCAGGTGTTAATCTTCCGGCTCGACGAGTTATAATCAAAGCTCCATTGGTTGGCAAAGATCCACTTCGTAAGGCGCAATATCTGCAAATGATCGGTCGTTCTGGTCGAGTAGGTTATGATGACATAGGCGAAGCAGTGACAATTGTGCATTCTAGTCATGAAGAAAGCAAGGTCTGTTGATTTTATATTTAAAATCTCATATTTGCAATGAACTTGTCAATCCAATCCTTCATAATATTACGTATTTCGTGATGTGAAACCAATAGAAGAAACTGATTTGATCGGTCGATTTCTCAACGAGTTTCCTCTTGTCGACCTTTTTTCACAACTCCTTTCCAGTTTGTTCCGAAAGAAGTTGTGTTTTTTAACCATTTTCTTAAGTCAATCGCTGGATAGGCGAACCGTGACCAATAAAAGGAAAGGTAAGCCAATAGTATTTTGGAAGTACTAGATGATTTGTCATCGGTTTAAGTGGTTGGTGATGTAATGGAAATCTTTGAATTTTTTGAAAGCGTTTTGATGAAAGGAAATCGAAAGACAAATTATTTGCTTAGCTTTTTTTCACAGAATAAAGTTTTAATTTTCATATTTTGTTTTAGTTTTTAGACATGATCCGTGGTCCTTTACCTGAATGTAGTAGCTCACTGAATGAACCAGCAGTGTTTTCATCATTCCTGCTCGACATCATTTCATTAAAGGTTAGTAATTTATGGTTTCTTTTTTTACTTTCAATTTTGCTGTAAAAAACATAGTTTATAATTTTATCTGTATTGTGAAATCTGTTGCATAATATTTCTTTTAAGATTGCGCAACGACTGGATGAGTTAGAAATGGTAGTGCAACAAACTTTATTTGGAATACAAAATAGTAACAGTGGAGAGCTATTAAGAGACATGCTGGAGTATCATTTAAAGCACAATTTAGTGTGCGTTGATAGAGTAAGATTATTTTGTTCAACGATAGTTGTGATAATATGTGTTAAGTAATTAATTTACTGATGTAATATTAATACAAATCTCTGTCACATCATTTTTAGGATGGAAATTACTCTCCTTCAGTTTTTGGCTTAGCAGTATTTTCGGCTTCCTTATCACCGTTGACAACTCATAGGACGTGCACTTTACTATCAAATAGTTTGAGTGAGGTAATTTTAATAATTTATTAATTTCATGTCCAATTTGATTTCACAAATTTTTATTGAAATCAATATAACAGTGACTTGTTTTGAGAAATTTTTGGAGTTTGATTGATGGATTCTAGAATTTTTACAATTTTAAGTTCAGTTAAGTGCTATAAATGTTATGTTTGAACTCAAAAGGTAGCATACCTGTAACGTTTTATTCATTCTCGCCAATGTAAAGGACGACGTTTGTTGCTTCACCCAATATTTCAGTCTTGACCTTGTAAATATCTAAATTACTGCTGATACACAGGATCTTTGTATATGTATTGATTGTATCAGATTCGTATAAATGAACTTCCTGAATGATTTGCATGTGGTCATGGGTGCTCTGATCAACTCATCCATAATTTGAGTTCTACGAAAGCATCAATGATAATGTTTTTCAGGGTATTGTGCTCTCTTCATATTTCCATTTATTATTTATGATGGTGCCGTTTGATATTGACATTGATATTGACTGGAATATATTCTATGAAGAGGTTATGCTTCAAAATATGCAGTAATTTCTGATGTGTGAATTACGAATACCCAATTAGTTCTGTAATTCGCGATTTTTCAAAATGGCATTGAGTTTGACTTAATTAGTTGATTTTAAACATTTCTGATCTATTTTGAAATGAAACTCTTGGGTAATTCGTGCATTTCAACTTTTCTTTTCAGCAAGCAATGATCTTGAGTTTACAGCTTAAAAATTTGTTAGACATAACAGATGACTTATAATTGCAGTACAAAGCATTGCCAAGATCTGAGCAAAATTTGCTTATACGATTGGGAGTGAGTGATAAACAGCTGGTTCGATGTTTCATCGATCGACCAAAACTTGTAAGTTTTAATCAGTATCGGATTAATCGATAAAATAAGTATTGATCGTTCTTTGCAATGATTATCTACGAATACTGCTTTGTATACTTGGTTCGAATTATTCTCTATTTGTTATGAAACGAGATTCCACATCCAATACGTCATGTGCGTTCAGAAAATGTCCAGCCATTGTTCAGTTAGCGTAGCTTGTAGAAGTATCGTGGACCAGCAATATCACTTTTCCTTTTTTTTTGTGCTTCACTTACTTAAATTAAGAGCGTCATTTGATAGAATAGAAAAATTATAGAGTCAAGGAGAATCACTATTGCGTCTTTATATTTCATTGATGCTACACCGGCTGTGGAACCAGGAAACTTTTTCGGCTGTTGCAGAACGCTTTCGCGTATCACGTGGTTGGCTTCAAAATGTTTTACAAGCAACTTGTTCGCAGGCGTCTTCGATTGCACGTTTTGCAGAGGTAAAATTTACGTTTTTTAATTTGAAGGTATTGAAAGGTTTAGGGAATGGTTGTTTTAAATATATCATGAAATCTGATTAATATTTGCAGAAAGTACCATGTTTTTGGCCGTTAAAGAATTTATTGCCTGATTTGGTGCAACATTTGCGAGATTGTTCGCAGCGGGAGCTAATTCCATTACTTGCTCTTGATGGTGTTAAAAGAGGACGAGCACGACAGCTTTATAATGCAGGTGATGGGAAAAAACTGTATTTATATCACTGTTAAAGGCAAAATTAATATTTCAGTTCAACTGGATCAAATGGATTGGAATACCATCTTTTGCTTTAATTCACCACATAAATTAAATCATTGCGGAGGAAATTTTTATTCCCAGTGGTACTTTTTGCATGCGATGAATTATTGGACACTTAGTATAGGATTTCATAAATTTATTAGTTTTTAGGCTTCAAAACGATAGCTTTAATTGCTTCAACAGAGCCATCGGAACTGCTTTCTAGGATAGACCATCTTAATAGGCGACAGGCTAATGCAATGATCAGAAGTGCAAAGGTATTTTCATTATAAGTCAAGGTATTTTCATCAGAAGTGCAAAGATGGTTTCATTATATCATCATGACAAAAACTGAGAATTGAAAAATGGAAAACAGCGGCAGTGCTGAAAGTTCAGACCATTAAATTATCAAAAATAGAAAAGTAAACTAGTAAGTGTACCGAAGAGTTTGCATTAGTTCTCATGCAAATCACTATTACATACTTTAATTTTGTGCGAAATATGAAGTAAATTTATAAATTGATGAATGTTTATATGCAGTATATTCATGTACTGGTTCAAATTCTTCATCATGTGAGGATTCATGAGGTTAATATTGGTTGTAAGATTTTGTGTCAAAACATAGTTGAAAATTTGGAGGAAAAAGTTAAAAAAATTTAATTGAAATAAGAAATAAGACAATCAATGAAGAAAAAAGTTTGGAAATGTTAAGTTTAGGTTTTACTTCGAGATCAGCTAGCGGAGAAAGTGGAAGAATTGCAGGCACAAATGGGAATTAAAGGGAGTGATATTTTGGCAAAGATTTTTTCATGTTCCTGAAAAATATGCTCATATAGAGCTGAATTATGATGTTAGTACTGATGAAGTGGTTAATTTTTGTTTTTAAAAGAAAAAAGATCGATATTATTATGATACAAAATCTTGGTTACGATAATTTGTAGTTTAATTTATATCCGTTTTTCACTATTTCTATGGCATTCCTTTTTTTTCAACTAATTGGATTATATTGTAAATGTTTTGAAAAAAAATTGTGTATCAGATGCTTCATTTAAAAAAAATATTGCATTTCCTTCATTGTAGAAATGGAATGTGGAACATAGGAAAATAGCCAATTATATAAATTCTTTAAATTGAGAAATTTTTTATTTCTTACGCAGCACCAAAAGAAAAGAAGCATATGACTACAAAATTAAATCTTTGAAGTTTGTAAATTAAAACTTTATTAGTTTTGTATTGGTTCATTTCATTTGAACCTTTTTAAAACTTTTATTATACTGGTTCTTTTTCCATACTTTTCCATCGATTTTTTCGTTTTGAAGGAAAATTCTTCGAAAAGTAATTATAGCAATCACCTAACATTTTACTGGTTCAAATTTATTTTCAATGTTTTTCCCAACCTTCGTAACCTTATATATATGCAGAGAGAATGAATGAATAGGCAGCTGAATTCTTTATCATCTTTTTCGATGTGCAATATAAATGACCAATGAAATAAATATTAATAAAAAAAAAATGAGTAATAAAACAGCAAAAGATAATATTATCCTTTTATACCGGATCAGGAAATTTGGTTGCATGGGATATTTTTCATTGTCATATTCGAAAATTACTTTAACTTTTTCCGATGATGCATCATCCGGTGGACTAAAAAATAAAGGAAGAAAAAAAAGAAAAAAAAAATTGAGAAAATTAATAAGTTGACATTATGATGGTGTGTATTTGGAAATGGTGATTTATTTTTCAATTTCAAATTTTTTGAACTTAAATAAAATTTAACTTTATTCCTGCAATTAAATTCTACTGAAAAAAATTTTTTACATTCAATATGAATTCTTAATACTAATAGGATTAATTGTTTATACTGTAGCAGTAATTACTAATCATAATGTAGCAGTAGTAATTAATTACACTGTAATAGTAATATATCAAGCTACCTTAGGACAATAGTTGGTGGTGGTGGTCTTGTCGTTGATGCTTTTTGTGATTCTGAATGTTTTTGTTGTTGATGGCCATGAAGTAGTGGTTGTTTTATTGGATGTGCTGGTTGACATTTCCTGAAAATATTAAAATTATTAGAATTTTAATTTAAAAAAATCGAACAAAATATTCTTTCACACACCTCTGGAAAGATTTTTCTTTTTTTTCAACTAAAACTTTGTTTAAATCTTTTTTTCTTATTTTTGGAAATTTTTTAATGGCTTATTCAGGAATGAACAAGAAAAAAATTAACCAATGATTTTTATTTTAGCTGTAAACTTAATTAATTTATTGTTTTTCATTCCTCAATAAAAATGCACTTCTGTAATTATTTTTAGATATATCTGTTCTTTTTTTGAAATATTTTTTCATCCATTTTTTAAGTAGAAAAATGAATGGTTAAAGTATTCATGCTGCTCTTTTGTTTTGCTGGAAGCTAGAAAATTCAAATTAGCTTAATTTTTAATTCCTTTAAATGTTTCCAATTTAAAAATGAAAAACCGCTTTGAAAGGTTTTTTTTAATTACAATTTTTCATTTCTAATTCTTTTTCATCCGATAATATAAATTTGGATTTTTTTTTAAAATTATGTAAATGATTTTATTGGTGATAATTTTGAGTTAAATTTAAATTTTGAAATTTTCCAATAAAAACTTATCAATTCTTTCGATTTTATCTCTCACTGCATCATTTTTTTTTTTTTCATTAAAATTAATAACATTTTCGTTTATGCTAAAGGAAAAAATTGATTCGATTATTTGTATTATTTAATAATTAAATTTGAAATTTAGAACTTTTTGAAAGGAATATTTGCAAAATAATTGAAATTCTTTTGAGATTATAAGCATCAAAATAATTAGATTCACATGTACTTCATTGCTTCTATCTAAAAAAAAAGAAGGAATCCTTAGCTAAACTTCTCCTTTTTCAATGTACTTATTGTAACACATCACAAATCATACTGCAACTTTTTTAAATTTCACTTTCCTCATTTATCAAAAAAGAATTAGTGAAAATAATTTTACAAAGTATTTTTTTTAATTGTTGTTAACGATCAATTGTCACTATGGAAAAAAAATTTTTTTAATTACATTTCCAACTTTATATTTTTCGGAATACTTATGAATGAAAAATCAAACTTCAAATTTTAAAATTTCATTATGATCATCCATTAAAAAAAAAAAGAAAAGAACAAAGTTAAATAAAGCAAAAAATTTATTCATCAATCATCTTCATCATAATCAAACATCATCATCGTAATTAGTCATTATCATGACTATCATCATTTTTTCATTGGTCACTATGGTTTAAAAAACTTCGAAATCATTCATAAATCACACTCAAATTTTAAAATGTTCACTTATTACCAAAAAAAAAAAAAAAATGGTTACTTTTGTTTAATTTTTTGATGTACCAAAGTAATTCAATTCAATAGAACACTATTACTAAAATTAACGTAGAATACATTGTAATCAATAATAAGTGAATGAAATAAATTAAATTTAAATAAATGAATGGGATAAATTCAATTTAAACTATTTGCTAAATCAAAAATAAGTGAATGAAATAAATTCAATTTAAACTATTTGCTAAATTTAATTTTGAAATAATTGAAATTAAAAAAAAAACTAACCTTTCCAAAACATTACTGTTAATCGTATCCCTTGGTATATCATAATTACGTATACCTGAGTGAAATCGATTGTATGAATCATTCGGGTGTGTGCAATTAACGGTTGCAGTTGTTGTTGCTGTTCTCTGTGATGAACCAATAATTTCGATGGATGAATCATTATCAACCTTATCATTATCACTAGCATTCCTCTGTTTTGGCTTATCATATTGCTTATCAGTTTTATTAGCTTTAGCAGAAATCATTCGACCATATGGTAAGCTATAATTTTGATGCATTCGTCCATCGTAATGATTTGTTGGCATTGGTACTTCCGTATCACATGTTATTCGTGTTTCGTTCATCTGAAACTAACACAAATTTTCAAAAATTAAAAAATCAATTAAATAATTATCGTTTACATCAAATCATGAATTGGGAAAAAAGGGCAAAAAAAAAAATCAGTTGTTAATATTCGTTCAAAATTAAATTCCCACGTTGATGAGAAATGATAGTGATAATGATGATAGCATATAATGATAAAAAATAACGCTATCGACCATAATGATCGTGATAATGATAATTCTTTTGCAATAACATTAATACATTGGTGATAATAATGCTTCATTTTAAAATTATATTTAAAAAAAAATTGATATGATGATAAGAAATGATAATGGTACTTGTGATGAGTGATGCTAACGATAATTATTGCAGTGGTAATCGCTAATACTTTGTTAAAAGCTACCTTCATACCATATTAATAAAAACGGCAAGGATAATGATGATAAATGATTAAGACAATGGTGGTGAGTGGTGACAATGATGATGATGATGACTGGTGACAATGATGATGATGATAATAATAGTTACGATAACAATGATACTTTGTATGGAACCATATTGATACGATGCTTCCAGACAAGTAATGAATGATAACAACAATAAAAGATAAAGATTAGCATAAATGAAAATTGCAATAGAGATAATTTGGTTGAAATTGCATTGATACGACAATGTTCACTAATGATAATGGAAATGCTGATGATTGATGATGATGATTATGATGATGAAAATAAAGAATGATGGTACCAATGACAATGATAATATCGATGTTCAGTGTAAAGTTAAATTGATACAACGATTTAAAAATGATAATAATACTGGTGATGATTGATGATGATGATGATGATAATTATTACAATGGATGATTCTGCTACTTTGTATAATGTTATAATTCGTACAATGCTGTATTCTTATAATCGTTCGCATAATGTTATATTCGTAGATAAAACAAAAAACACTTGCAATCACTTCAAAATTTGTTATCAAAAAAAGTGGAAATTAATTAAATGTGACGGTTTTTCTCACATTCCATTTTCTTCTTTCGAATTATTCTAAAATGAAAATTTTTTTTTCTTTTTTCGTTCTTTTTTTTACTTGTTTAATTGAACTAAACTTAATGAGATTTAATTCTATACGGGTGTACACATGCATATATATATATATTCTAACGAAAATTTTCGAAAATTAAATTTTTGTTTTTTTTAACTTGCAAAATTTTTTTTCAACTAGTTAAATATAATGGCGAAGGAAATATGATGGCTAAGGAAAATAAAATACGCTGATGACACCACAATGATAGCAACAAGTCCCCAAGACATGGAGAATCTCATCAGCCTTCTAAAAACAGAAAGCAAGAAAATCGGGTTCATGTTGAATATGTCCAAAACTAGATATGAAGAGCAC
>JABVXS010000831.1:0-22639 GCA_013365335.1 Madathamugadia hiepei | reverse complement strand
GTGTGGCGCTTGTTTCCGCTCCGCCATCCCCTGTTTTTCTTCTTCATCGTGAACCAGCGCCGGTACTGATTCCTTCAATTCTTCCTCTTCATGTGCCAGCTCCTGGGATGGCAGAGGACTTGCGCCCTAGCTTGCTTCCTCCGCTTTCGAATTAATCTGAAAATTAATGTCAATTGCTCATGCCAATGTAGTTCAAGCTGAACTGTTTGAATGTCAGTGAGCACCTTAGTAACAACATGTACATTTCACCTGCATTGAAGAAAGCCGAAATAAATGATTTTTATAATCAAAAATCATTTATCTGATTCATCAGTATCATCCTCATTCTCAACTTGAGTACGTTTTGCCGGTGACCATGATTCACGCATATAAGAACAATTCTTTCGACGGGTGGCATCACCAAAAGATTGTTCTAACTGCGTTTATAATTGTCCATTTTCATTCGGCGATCCTGATGATCATTACAATGAAGGACACTAAATGTCGTGAAAAACGAAAAGGCCATGAGTCAGTCACCTATTACGAAATCCTCTTTTGACGAAAATTCTAAATGCAATAAAGGCTTTGTTTGCAAGGATTAATGTAAATCTGGAGAGCACAGAAATTGTAAGTCTTGCTAATTGCGAAATGTGATAATTTGTTCACACAATGTGATGTCTTGCCACTTACAAAAAAAAAAATGCTTTGTTTCAGAAATTAAAATTCTTTGTTTCGTAATTACCAGGGATAATGATGTAATGCAGAGATACAAAATTATTTTGTGTATAACCCAAGTAATGATCCCATTCATTCATTCTCTCGCTAAACGACCGTATCGACTGTTTCAATCCCATCCGACTTCTTCAATTTCCTATCACTATTATCTTTGCTTTATTCAATTTGTTCCGAGCTTCATTAATAAAATTGTCTGGCAGTAAAAGAATAAATTTCACGATACCAAATGAATTTTTTTATTAGACATTCACGTCTTCGCGATGTACCGGGAAACGTTCATTTACTTTTCTCAAGTCGGGAGTGCCGCCAAAATGGCAAAGTTAGAGCTGCAGGTCAAAATGCCGCCACAATGTCGAATATATGATGAGCTCCTGTCAATGTTGTCAGGTGCCACAATATCAAATTTATGCTGAACTCCTGCCTGCCATCTGGTCAAGCATGGTGTGTCGCAATTTGATTGGACCACGTCGATGAAATTATTTCTATATAAACGGTGGTCATCATCCCAAGAACCAGTGTTTAACAACGGTGTTTACCCAGTTCTCTTCTGGAATCGACCGACTCTACCGTTTCGACGACAACTATTTCTTCACAATTGCTTTGGACTTATTACTATTACCTATTTTGCTGTATTCGTATTTCTAACGCGTTTGCTGTTTATTATCTTACACGAATAAAGGTTTAATTACTCAAGTTTGAGGAGTTCTACCGCGAACAACTTTATTTGCACTAACCAAATCGCCGACAATTCACAACAGGGGTCGGTAAAGACATTTTGCAAATATGACATGAAAAGGAAAGGAAAGCAGCGAACCAAACAAATATTCTGGTTCCCTTACAACTACCATGACATTTTGTAAATGCAAATGTTATTTTAAGTGTGCTATTAATTAGGTGCCAATAATTGAAAAGAATTTCACCTTACTGTTGATGAATTCCATGCAAAAATGATTGAACGGGATCAAGCAAAGATGAGCCAGAAAAAAATCCTTGGTATCACATTTCAAATCATAGCAACATACAAATAACTTTTTTTTTGGGTTTCTCCAAGTTTCCTCAATGATATAAGGTTCGAAAAGAGACGACAATCTCTTTCATTTCCTTTTGTTGAACACAATTCGTTGCATAATAAACATTTTATCGTTTCGACGTTTCCAAATTTCTCGGTTAAGATTTCTCTAACAACTTGGTAATTTTTGGGTAGCAATGTTATATATGCCCTTTTACTGCCAGTAGGGCTTCTCCTTTGAGAGACGATATCAGGTAGTTGAGCTTTTGGATGTCAGATATGGGTTAAGAATGCACGGCTGCGTCAGACCCGGCCCAAAATTGGGAGCATTGCTTCGGTTCTCCATTAAACATTGGGGTGGCATTTGTGGTAAATTTACCGTTTGTAGAGATATTTGGGATGATTCCCTTTGTTGAATTGGATCGCCACTTCCTGTTGATTCATGTTCTTGCTAAATTGGTATTTGCTCTGAGCACGCATTGTTTTTCGGTGTTCGTTCTGTCAGCCGTGTGTGTTGCTGTTTGAGTGTCTTCGAGGCCAAAATGGCGCCACAATGTATTCATAATGTGTTCCTGCCAATGTCACCAGGCGTCACAATGTCAAATTTATGATGAACTTCTGCTTGCTATCTGGTCAAGCATGATGTTTCGCAATTGATGAAATTATTTCTATATAAATTGTGGTCATTGTCCCAAGAATCAGTGTTATCCAATTCACTTCTGGAATCGACCGGCTCTAGCGCTACGACGACGTGTACTTCACAAATATTTTGGATTCGTATACTTTATTCGCATTGCTAATACATTTGTTGTTCATTATCCTAAACGAATAAAGATTGAAATACCCAAGATAACTTTTGATTTCACGACACTAATTTTTACTGCTAGTTTTGTTCTTGTGCACATTTTTACCTTTTTGTTCACATTACCTTATGCATTCACATGGATTTTCTCCTTTTATTTTACAGTATCTCACCTTTGAACTTATGCATTTACATGACCCCTTTGTTGCTTTGCACAAAAAAAATTTATTTCGGCATATTTTTTACTTGACTTTTGATTAATTCTTGTATATTATTTGGCCATTTCACTGAATTAATTTCTTCATTTGTTTTTATTTCAATATTTTTATTTGGTAAAAGTTTACAAATTACATTTTATTTTACCAAATAGTAAATTTAAATTTTAAATATCCCGACGACAGACCTTAGCGATGGGTCGGTCGGGCAAATCTAATCGCAGTCGCATGAATGCTATGGCGTACTTCAACGATGACGCGCATGAACAAGACCTGGTATATGCGAATCATCAGCAAGGCCTCCCTTCTTGCTTATGGACGAAGCACAGAACTATGTCGTGAGGACGACGCCCCACAATAGTGTATCCTATAACCACGTGCTAAAAACGCCAGGAAGAAGAAAAAGGAGTAGTGAAGTATAATTATTATTTTTTTATTCGATTATTATTCCATTTTGTTATTCATGCAAATTTTGTTAGAAACCTAAATGTAAACTATGCATGCTTTTTTATTTTCTTGTGAATGGTTTGTAACAAATCCATTCTTATCATGTTCTCATTCACTATTTCATTGAAAATTATCGTTGATTTTACTTTTCCCTTTTTCTTTTACTTTTTTATTCCTTAGCAATTCAATTTTGGGATTATTTATTATTATTATTATCATTATTCATCATTACTGTTTTCTGCACGTATTGTTTATTATTGATTAATTAATTATTATTTATTTGCCCATCTATAATATATTCATTTTTTTTTTTCTTAGCGTTTATCCCGCTTGGTCGCAGGGTCCGCTTCTGTGGAGCATTGTCTTCATACGTCTGGCTCCTTAGATGCAAATTGTTGTTGTTGTTCCATTTCCCTTGTTATTGTGTTTTGGACTCCAGGTGGCGTAGATTTCTTCTTTCATACGGCCATTGTCAGAGATTGTTGAGCCAAGGTATTTGAAACTGTCGCATCTTATTCTTCTTGCGACTATCGACCCGTCGCAAAGGTATATCGTCGCTGATAACATATTTGGCGATTGAACCCTTCTATGTGTATCCTATCAGTCTCTTGACATGCGGATTATTCATTGCGTAAGCCATAATATATGCACTTTCATTATTTGTTAATTGATTCATTGTATGCTACTTATTAAATTTTTATTTATTTATTTTATTCACAATATACAGTAAATAAATAAATTAATTAATTAATAAAAATAAAATAAATTTAATTTATTTTTAATGTATGAAAATATTTACTTATTTTATTATTTATTCGTTTGTTTATTCAATTATTATTTCTTTATTTACTTATTGTTTACTTATTTATTTACGAGTTGTTTTTTTTTTGTTTTTGTTTTTGCAAATCTATTTGCTTTATTTTATTAATTCATTTATTCATTTCTTTGCTGTCTATTTCCTAATTTCTAGCAAATTCCACAACGATAAATTCTCGTAATAAAAATTTTCGAGAAAAAAAAAATGAGTTTTAACAATTTCACACTTTAAAATTCCTACAGTTAATTCCAATTTCTCTTTCTTCAATTTTTTCATTCTTCCTTCTCCATGAATTCGACCATTATGTCCTTTTCTCTTTTTTTTTTATTATGACAGATCATTCTTAGTAATTACATATGGAAAAGCTTCGCTTTGTACAAATCGTTTATTTGAATAACTGAATGAAGCTTTTCCATCCTTTCCTCATAAATCATTGTCGTATTTATTCGAAATTCTTCCATTCAATTGCCTCCCCCCTCCCTACTCACTCAAAAACCCTTCCTTCTTCTTTTAGCTTTCCATTTTGCTGGATGCTATCGAAAAATTTTTTTTTTATCGAATAATTTTATGCATTCAAGCCTTATGCTTTTCAACCATCCGTTCAAACAGGAAAAAAAAAACGCAGCCATTTTTAAAGAACACCATTACGTTGTTTTTTTTTTTTTATAGTCAATTTTTTATTTTAGTCAAATTTTTACATTTAATTTCATAATGCTGTCGAAAATTTATATGTTTCACAAAATTTTAATTTATTTTTGACTATTTAAAAATGATTGATTTTGGTAAAGAATTATGCTCATTTAATGGAATGCTTCGAATTCTCAATTTTTTGAGTATAAGATTAAGAAGCATTAATTTTTAAAAATTTTTATTTTTTTGCTCTAGATTTGCTTTTTAATTAATCAGCTTATCTAAATTTCGATCGATAATCATTATTAAAATTGAATTTTCTGAAATTAATTGAAGTGAACTAAAGAAACTGAAATTAATTGAAATGAGCTAAAGAAAATATTCAAAAAAGAATTAAAATAAAATATTGAAACAATGAAATTTAGAATTAAAAATGAAGGGAATGATTGTGGTGGTATTATTGATAAGACTGCACTAAAACACCTGTCGTTTATTCTTTGCATTGTGAAAATACCAACTTTTGGGGGTCAATTAACCCCGAGAAGCTCTGCCAATGATTAATTGCTGAGACATATGTGTTTGAAGAGTGCGTATTTAAGGACACCGAGGTGACCGGCAATATCTGTGAAGAACATAAAAGTCGGCATGTGGTCAAAAATCTCAAAACCCTCTCCTGGGACAAATATTGTACAGCTGCTACTAACTAATGCCATATTTTGCATTAAAATGAAAATTTAAGGAAATAAATCAAACAATAAATTGATTTAAGCTTAACTCATCAAAGTTTGCTTATCTTTTTAGGTAACAGTAATACTTCCTTACTTCATGCTTTATTATGCTGCTTCACATCCAACGAAACATCATCTCATAAGCCTTACAGTTTATTGCAATAAGCTTTGTCAAGTTAGACCAACAATAACACATGAAACGAACGATTTAAAATTTAGCACGTAAGATAATGATTACTGTGAAGTCTTTTAGAATTTAATATTTACGTAATATTATGCTTGCAATACCTTTTTTTAAACATCTCACAAGTTTCAACTGTATTTTGAATACGTTTACCATGAAGAGTAAAATATGCGTAGCTTTTTTTTTTATACCCCAATGCGTAGTTAAGAAATCTAAGTAAAATATCGAGTAAGTTTAATGAAAATAACTAACCATTCTTTAAAACGATGAAAATTTTTAAGATTTGTAATGAAAAAAAAAAATCAAATATTTGTAATACTCTCCCACAAAAGCCATTCTCACTCATTTAACTCAAATAACTACCAATATTTGCTAATAAATATCAGTAATTATTTGGTAGTACCAAAGATAAAATCAATTAATTACAAACCTACCCCGCAAAAACTCCATCAAAATGATGTAACCGAGGAAAAGAAATTCCAAGTTTAATCAGTGAGTAAATTTTACGGGCCGCAACAATATATTCAACTTTTTGCCACCGTTATATTTTTGCACTATCTGTGTGGTCTTTATCGCAGTGCAATCTTTTCTTTTTTTTTTCTTTTTTCTATTGCTTCAATGTGGAAATGAAAGTACTTTCAACACTTCAATTCCAATTAAAAATTTTTTCACTGATCAAGGAAAAAAATTAGGGAGAGGTTTTTTTGTTCATAGAACGGGAAAAGGGAAAAAAATTGTTCGTTCAATTACCAACAGCTCGTTAGCAATTGACGTAAGTAATTTAAGGAACAAAATTAAGTGCTTTTGTAATTTTTTGGTGCTTTGATGAACTTTTTTTATGCCATTTTAGCGGAGTAGAAAGATTTATTAGTTTCTTGAATAATTATAATAATAGAATCTTAAGTGAAATACAAATCATTGTACAACGAGGATGGTAGGGGAGAAGAAGATAACTTTCATTTCTGTTCATAAATTTATTTTTAGGTTTTCAGTAATAAGCCTTGGATGGATAAAATGCGGTAATCCTAAATCATTATGTGAAAAAATTAAAATGATTGTGTGTAATTAGTGCTTATAGTTGCATAAGAAGCTGAAACTGATATGGTCGATCTAATTAGTTCATTTCTAATTTAATCTTCGAAGAAATTCCAACTCATTCTGTTTAGTTTGATTCATATGGAATAACCAGAGACTAATCATTTCTGTTTAACAAGTTTTATTTATAAGCTCTCAATGTTTGGTGGAATAACTGCATTGAACATTAGCTTTTTGAGTAATTTTTTTTAATGATCCGTTTGTTCGTCATTTTTTCGCAGTATTTTGATGGGATATACTCAACTTTGCTTCTATTTTCAGTCAATATTAAACTAACCGAAAGATTGGATAATTAATTGCTGACCAGACGAAAATACTCACTATGAAATAGGGCTGGTAAAAACGTCGTATGGTTGAAGTGCTCACCGAAAAAGTAATCATTTATTGTTTAATAATTATTTATTACGGTATTTTGCAGTCAGTCGATGGTATAGAAAAGGTGATAATAGATTTATTTAAAATATGTGTATCATGTCAGTATGTTTATATATGATAGTTACGGAGTCAATTTTCCCAATTTTGAAGTGTCTGCATTATTCTTAGTATTGGATATTTGGTGTGTTTGGTATATAAGCATTGGTATTTGCTGCTAGCTCAGTTGGAGTGGATTTTTTGAAAAGACAAACTCCATAATTCATCGAAAACTCTCCGTACAAAATCTTTTTGTTTCAAATCTCACAAGTAGTTTTGTTTATGTTCTTATAGTTCGTCTTTACCATAATGTGATTCAAATAAAAAATGAACTGTGACGTATTTTTGGACTTTTAAGAATTAAGAAGAAAAATCAGGAACATTATGGTAACATTGTGGAGGGACGAATACCATTTGCTAAGTTAAAAAAGAAGGAGAAATCGAAATGTAATTTTCAGACATGCTATAATGATATATAAAATTTCGCAGTATGCTTTTTCTACTTGTCTATACTTTAGTTAAAAATTTTGAAATTTTCGAATATTTATTTATTTTCATTGGCAATTAAAACTCATCGGATAATTGTTATATGGTTACTTTTCTCTCTCAATTTCTGACAAACTCAAAGAATTGCTTTACTTATTTGAAATTTTTCGAAGTTCAATTCACTGTTATTTTACAAACTCTTGATCTTCGGTGTTTTCGCTTTGAGTTTTATAAACATAAAAGCAGTAATGAATCTGAAAATGTCCTTTCTGAAGCGAATTCGGGAAACTTTCATTATAACCAGCTGTTTTAACGTGGCTACACAATTGTCTTAATCTTTGTGATGTGAAGATGTCCTGTAATGTGATAGATCAGCTTAATATGTTGGCCGAGCAGAGGGATCAGAAGATGAAGAAGTGGTGGAAGTAGTCTGATAGGAGAAGAGGTATTCATTCAGTGATGATTTTCAGCAACGTTCAGTTAGAGATCGGGTGGCTCTCGAATCGTCAGTGGCAGCGGCGGCCTTTTGTTTGTTCCCTAAAACTGATTTATGGCTTTTGTCTTGCTTCTAACTTAGAACTTGTTCCTGTCTTCTCTCAGTCCTTAAACATTCAAACTATGTCATTCTTTCAAGATAAACTCATCCGTCTAACTTTTTATGGTCAGTGACAACTCGATGCTCTAAAAGTTACATTTTCAAAGGTTATGATGATGGCATGTTAATTGAAGTTAGAATGAGCGAGTATATTGATAAGGTGAAGTTATGCAAGTAGAATGAGTGATGAAGAGTTTTGTTTTCGCTCTGTTCTGTTACTTTCGCAAAGTTCAGTCAAAATGTGATGATCATCTGTCGTAAATTGAACAACATATCGTAGATCATTGTTTCAACCTTGGAAGAATGCATTCATTTCGAAATCTTTTATACGATGGTAATGTTTATTGTCTTGCTTCTAGCGTAGATCTTGATCCTGTCTTTTCTCAATCCTTTATAAATTCATACTATATCAGTCTTTCAAGATAATATCATCTGCCTAACTTCCTCTGTTCAATAAAACCTAATGTTTATTGTTCTTAATTAAACGTATGTGTCAGGGTTTAGTGTCAAAAGAATTAAAAATCCTTGTTTTTTATCACTGGTAATAACTTGCAAACATTAATTTTTTTTAAAATTTTCAAAATTGGTTTGTCAAATAATGTAGAAAAAGTTTTACTGATTGCGTTGTATACATACGAACAGCTGTTTCATAAGTAGAATGAGGAAATATTCAACACCAGGAAGTTTCTGTTTTACGAGAAACTTCCTGATTAAATTGAATTTCTCCTCACATAATTGCGAATTTGTATATTAATTTCAGTGGCCATTTTAGGCCATTTTTTATTCTAAGTAATGGAATGTGCTGAAATACTGTTTCAGTTTGCTTGATCTGAAATATTTATTTTCTTCTCTCATATTATATCTTCAGTGAAAAAAATGAGAGAATAATAGATAGGAAATAGTGAAATTGTTGAATTTTAAATCAGTAGTTAGTAAATGAAAGGTGTAGTTGATCTAGATTAAACAAATTAATTTGAGAACAGCGGCAGGACCTGAATATAGCAATTCTTAAAGGAAACCCAAACAGCTTTCGTATGGTAATCCTTACATTAATACAATCACTTTTTTTTTAATAAAATTTATTGAAACTGAATTTTTTTGAATAGACTTTTTATAATAAAACTAAGTCTTGCAACTATTTATGATTTTTTTTTTTTTTTTATTTAAAAGTTTTTTACGAAACTGTTTGCCTTTGCCAAAATGCGTATTTAGTTTTACTGTTGTTTTCATTATTCTTAATCGTTTTGAAATATTTCTAAATTGTTGGATTATTTTTGTAAGGATTAGTTTTGTAAGGATTGAAATATTTCTAAATTGTTGGATTATTTTTGCAAGGATTAGGCTGGTTAATTTTCTTTTTTGATTGCCATCCAAATTGCGGCACAAAGTTTGAGAAATGTTCAAGTAGTTTTCAGTCAGTGCTGCACAAAACTTTTACTAATTTTTAATATTAATAAGTCAGTGAGTAATTAGATCAGTAACTGTACGGTCTACTAAGGCCTACTGGTAAGTCTCAAAACTGAAATGTGTGATAAAATCAGTTTTGAAGGAAAATATAAAATAAGATGAAAACGATGACTTCATTAAAAAAATGAAACTTATATATATATATATGTTTGAGCTAAATTTCTTTGCTTCGAAATTTTTTAAATATGTTAAGAGGGATAAGAGACCCATGAGAGCTAAAAAAGTAGGAGGGAATGGAATGCTTTTGCTCGTTCATAAGTCGGTTTTGTTAATATATGCTGGTTTTTTTTTTTTTGAATAATTTGTTTTCGATTTTGGTTAGCATTAAAGAAAAATCACAACGGTTTCCTTATGTTTGATAAGGATTTTTATGCATATTGCTGAGATTGGTAAAGGGATAGAAAAAATAGGAAAGCGGAACAGAAAAAAAGCATGGAAATTTGGAATATATAGATTTAGTGTTCAGTGTTTTTTTTTTTTGAAACTTCCCAAGGTATTTTCTGAATTATTTCCAGAAGTAATTTTTTACACGGTTAGTTTTGTTTCAAAGTGGAAATAATATTTTTCGAAAAAAATATGGATAATTTGCTTGGGTCAGTCAGTGAGCTGGTAAATAATTTTGTCAATAATTAATCAGGGATTACTTATTCAATGAAATGAATTGATCAGTTAATGGAGTGAATAAGGTCCTAAGTATACTATTTAAGATTTGAATATTTAATCAGTTAGGATGTAAAGCAGATCTTTTTTTTTTGGTTTTTAGGTAAAACATTATGCAGCAGTGCTGTGTGGTTTTTTACATTTCTTAATTCTTTTTTTTTTGCCATTATTGTGTAAAAATATGTTAACATGAAGAAGGACTGTTGAAGAAAAGAGAGAGTAACAGGTAAGATAAGATAGAGAAAGGGAGAGATTGTCACCAAATGGAAAACATACCTTTTCGACGTTATTTAATCTCTTTTCTTTATAAGTGTTAATGTATTGCTCTTTGTTAAATAATTCTCTCTCTGTCTCTCTGTTTCGCCCTCTCTTTTACCTCTTTCATCTTTATTATCAATTCATTGACACAACAATTCTTTTTTTTTTTTTTCCTTCGGCACTATCTATCCAGGAATGGAATTGAATTTTTTGGGAAAGAAGGGCAAGAATAGTTGGAATGATTCTTTTCAGCCACTTATAAATTTCTCTTCATGGACTAAGCAATGATTTATTGAATTTAAAAATGAATTTTAATTATGAGATGGATCTAGGAATAATCATTTTAATATGATACTATGAAAATGTTTTCTGTCGCACTATATCCATTTGATTATATCGTATATATATATATGTCTGATGGTGTGATTTAATGGTCATTAGATGAAAAATTTTTCTTATTAAATATTTTTGTTCAGATCGTTGTTCCAGTGTTTTAAAACAGGTTTACATTTGTTGGAGATAAGCTCCTTCAACTTCAACTCAATCCCTCTATGGAGGAACATTGGGATACTGCGATTTTAGGGGATAGTGCTTTTTTTTATTTATATTTATTTTATTTTTTATTTGTAATATATTTTATTATTCAATTTATTTTAAACTGGCTAACATGAGCATACTATTGCTTTTCACTTTACATTAAACATTTCATGGAACGAGTTTTTTTCTGTTTTTGAAAAGCCTAAAAGGAACGTTTGTTTGTTTTTTTATTTGCATTTGGGATAGAGGAGCTTGCACGCTGTTTACACATGATTTTATTTCTAAGGCTTATTCTCGACTTGTTTGTACATCAGGAATATCATTAACCCAATATATATATTTTATTTTTTATTTGAAAATATATATATATATATGGAGTAATATATTTCTACTATTTTTCTTTAAAAAAGGAGAAAATTGTAGTAAGAAGTTGGAATCTGAAACGACGACAGTTTGTTCGTTCAAGAATTTTTTTACAATCATCAATCATCATGGATGATCAAGTATGGCGGAATGAGAAAGATGGTGGAAACAAAAATTTTTTTAGAAGTAGTTCAATTTTTTAACCTTGACAATGACAGCAATAGTGGTGGTGTGATAGGTGATGTTGATGCTCTTGGGATTGGTTTGATTCATTTGAATGGTTCAATTTTTGGATGATATATGAGGTTAAGAGTTTAGTAGCGCTTTATATTACATATATCATCTTTTCTTTACCCATTAAAAAAAAAAATGAAAATTGCATTTTTACTAGGACTGTCGATTTGTCATGATGTCTTGAGGTTGTCGTCGTCGCTCACTTCGCGTGAAGATTTTCGTAAAGTGGATTCTTTAAGTTAACTGATCAAGACTTTATTTTCCATATTTTTATTCTTTCTAAAAGTCTGTCTAGATCATTCTGACCGGACTTTCTGGAAATTTCTTTTTCAAGTATCATTTGGTAGCTTAGTGACTTTAAGATTTTCATAAAGTTGTGATTTGTCAATTATAAGAGTTACATTTTTAAGCTTACTTTGAGCACTGTTAGAAAGTTTAGTTTGGTTTTTAACCTTTATGATGGTAGCAGTAATTTAATAACTTTTGATACTGTTTTAATTAAATTATGATTATTGTTATTCCAAAAAAGAACTTGGTATTTGGTTTCCTGCAAATCTAAAATACCAAGAAATCGCTACAAATGGTTTTTGGTAGTATTGGAATGATGATTAATCTAGGAATATTATATGTGGGACTTTATTTTCATCAATAAGATAATAAAAAGGTATTCGTATCGGATTAAGGCCTATAATATTAAGCGAAGAAATATATTGTTTGTGTGTAAAGTGGTAAAAAAGAATAATGACAAATGGTGATGATTATGATATGAAGCACATCACACTTTATTCTTCACTTATAATGTCAAGGACAAATACGAAAGACCACACCGTCAGTGACAATCATTCTACTACCGTTGTTGTTGCTTCTGTTTTAAAATATTCCAATCAGGTTTTTTGAATCTCACTTGTTTGAAAAAATTTGGGCTCGCTGAGAAATGAGCAATTTACATGTCATGGTGGAATAAAGAAAAGTACAGGACAGTTGTTGTATCACACTTAAACGATGCAATTTCGAGTGTTAATTTTATATTGGAAAAAGTTGAAAATTAAAAATTTAGCAATTCTAAATTGTAATCTTTCAGGTTTGGAGGTCGAATAGTGAGCTTGGCGCAATGAACAGTTCACCTCATGTAAGTGCTTCATACGATAAAAAATTTGTTGGAAGATTAATCCAGTACTACTATTATACATTGAACAACTTTGATTTATGTATTTCATCGAGCAAAGAAGTTATAGTTCTTTTACAGAATTATGTACCTCATTGCTCGCCCGCCGAACAGTTGCCGAATATGATACAAACAGTTACTGAAAATCGTCATTTCAATATAGGCGCCATGGTTTCGCCAAAATCGGGTCCCGGTAGGCCTTCAATCCCTCAACAGCAACCTGTTTTCAACAGTAGCGGTACTTCACTTCTTCCTCCAGTTCAGGCCCAACCAATTCCTGCTTCATCACAAATGCCTCCATGTTCCACTCAGGTGCCTCTTCCTCCTACTCCAGTTCCTCATCCTTATCAACAGCAGGGACAATCTGCTTCAACTGGAAACACTGATATTTCTTCAACTGGTCCTTCCAGTACTACAAATGCAATGTTCCGTGTACAAATGTGGTCTAATAACTTTGATAGCGGTGTTCATTCGATGAATCATAGTTCGGTAGGTTTTTTTTTTAACAAGTTTCCATATTCTTTTCCTGAATTTTGGCACCTGCCATCTTGCAAAGTTGGGAGCGTAACGTAACTTGTCCATCATTGCATTATTTTCTTGCCTGATTTATTAAGTCATCTATAAAATTTAAAAGAAGGATGAAAAAGTAGTGTTTTTTTTTTTTGCTGAATGTATTGTAACGTAAAGTTGGGAGGAAATTCGTGATGCTAGAGAGTTTTTATCACAATGAATTTGTAGGCACCATCAGTGTTGTCAGTTAGTTCGCTGCGTGCTGGATCACAGATCTCGACAATATCCGACGATGCACTTTCACGGTTTGAATTGACTGATCAACAGCAAATAAAATTTGAAAATATACCATCAGATTTGGGACGTGGTTCACAAGATGGTGAAACACGTAATGCAGTTCCAGAACTCATACATCTGCTCAGTGATTCTGATGAGGTTGTACTATTCTTTAGCATTTAAACATTTTTTGGATGAAATGTGTAACAGTTATCATTAATGAAAATTTCGAGTGAAAAATTTTCTTAAAACTTTAAGATTGGCATTAATCCTGTTTCTTTTGCATAAATCGTTTTGAAAGTAATAATAGATTTTTATTGGAATATGCAGCCAAGAAAGTTTAAGTATATGAGATAATTTCAAACTTATCATCATTTGAATGATTTTTTTTATAGGTGGTTGTGCAACGTGCAGCAGCAACAATACAAACTATTGCAAAGATTGATTCTGAAGAGCCACTTTATGCAGAGCCTTATTTACGAGCATTTGAAGTTATAACTGCTCTAAAAGATTTGTTGCGAACGAAGTCAAATAAACCGGTAATTATTAATTTGGTTTTCATTTCGAATTATAGTGCTTACATTTTGAGAAATGATCGAATTAGATTTCGAAAATAATTATTGTAAAAAAGTATTCAAAAGTTAAAAGATTGGAAAAGTCTTAAAAAATTGATTAAATACCTGAATAATGAATAATATAAAATAAGCAACAGATGAAGTCCCACAAAAAAAAAGGAAGAAAACATAGCAATGCTTTAAAGGAAATTTTGCCATTTTCAGGCTATTATTAAACCAACTCTTGGTGCTTTATTTCATATTTCTGAACGTCGTGATGGTCTTGAAAATATTTTAAAAATTAATGATCAAACTAAAGGATCATTGTTAGTGGATATTATTCAACATGTTAAATTTACGTAAGTTTTCAACTTTATTTACTTTTCACATTCAAACTGTTAAACAACTCTTAAAAACATTTTTTTTCTCACCGCAATGTTGGGTGTTTTTAGAGCTTTCGGATATATCATGGGTAGTCTACTAGGTAAATTAGAATTAATCTGACTGTTTCAGCCGTGGTTCAGCTTTACGTTATGCAATCTTAACTTTTCATACCATCATTGCTGTGAAGTCGAGTGACGGGCATAATATTGAAGTGGCTCGAGCTAATGGTGCCCTTCAGGCTCTAACTCAGTTTCTCGATCATGAAAACAATGAAAAGCTTCTTTCAGTAATTGTTGAATGTGTGCGATTGCTTTGTGATAAAAGTCAATCGCAAAGGGTTAGTGCTTTTTTCCTGCTAACATTTCTTTTTTTTTCGAAATTGCCATCTTTAAATTATAAAATTTACCGAATTAAAAAATTTTGAAAATTCGGTGGACTTCGGAATTACTATTTGCTAAATGATAAGTTAAATCTGAGAACATTCTAAATTACGTAAGAGCGGTCTTTATTGCGATATTTCTTTTTTCGAATTTTATTCTAACTACGATCAATTGTAAATAAATGTAAGAATTGAGTTAACTGAAAAGAATATAAGCCTTCCTAGAATCGCAGTTTGTGGAGTTTTCACAATTCACGATTCTTCGAAATTTCAGGCACTGTTTCTACAGTTAAATGGCCCGTCTAAATTGCTACATATATTGCGTGTATTACGCTATGAAGGTTTGCTCTGGAGGACTACGCAGCTTTTGAAAATTTTTTCCAATGCGGTAAATTTTCATAATATGGATTGACAGTCTTACAGATTTTTTTAGATTTGAATATCATCGCTTTCCTCCAGAGAAAAGAGAAATATTCAGAATTTTTTACGCTAATCTTGCCATTTTAAAGGATCCTCAAGCTATAGTGAAATGTGGTGGTTATGATGTTCTCCATAAACAACTCGAACATGCTAGTCAACGATTGATTATTTCAACTTTGGAATGTATCAGGAATATGTCAGATGTACCCACCAAAGATATGGATGTTTCACCTCTTCTCAATAAGCTTCTACAGCTCCTAGGTAAATTTTTTTTGTCCTCTTTCTTTGTAAATTAAGTATAACTACAGTTCGTAGTATGACAAGTTGACTCTTTTTAGGTGCGATGGATCCAGTTGTTATTTTGTACTGTACTGGGATTTTATCGAACTTATTGGCCAATAATCAGATGAATAAGGAATTTTTATTCAGTCGAGGAACAATAGCAACCTTGTATCGTGTTTTGATTAGTTCGTATAGCATACCTGCAAGCACTCCAAATCAACAACAAAGGGTGGAAGATATACAGGTTATCTTAAAAATTTTTGGTATATATGAATTTTTTTCAGTTTCTGTGGCCTATTACTGGTATTATGACATTTTTCAAAAAGTTGAACTGAATATTGAAATGAAAACTAAATTTTAGTGAAAATTTAGGGAAAAGCTACATACTTTTAAAGTACATCAAATACTTGACCGATTTATAAGGATAATCGAATCGAGGATTTGGTTAGTGCTATAGTCTTTATTTCATAACAGTTGTAATTTTCTTAATTGTTTAGGAACGTGCTTTGGCTACATTGCGTCATCTTTGTGTCGGACATGCTCATCAAGTTGAAGCACAAAAAGCTGTTTTCCAGCAGCAATATGCTGCTGAATTTTTGCTTCGAAAACTTACCGAAATGAGACCGTCGATACTGAAGCAGGCACTTCAGGTTGGAAGTTGAATTCTTCATTGATAGAGATTACTCTTTCAATTTGGTTACATTCTAATCGGTAGACATTAATGAAATCCGATTTATTCGATTGAACTTAAATATTTTTAGGGATTTTCAAGAAATAGGATTAGAATGTATCCTCACATTTTTATTTCTGAAATTTGACAACATTTACAAACGAAAAGATTAATTGTACTTTCAGATATTAAATAAAGCAGTTTTGCAAGATGCAAATCTACCGCTGTTTCGTGAAATTCGTTTGACGCAAACAGATTGCGAGACAAATTTTGTGGAACGGATCATATTAATTTTAAAAGTTGCATGCGATCAATTACCATCGGTAAAATATTTTGTGCAGACACCCCTTAAACCGCACATACCTGTCAGATTTCTATTTAGAATTCTGATTTTTCACCGATACTAAATCATTTTGCTAAAACGTTTATGTTTAAATGCATAGGTAGAAGTACAATGGAGAGAATTTACACAATTATTTTTGTGTTGAAATGTCGAACATGTGAATTAGTTGTTTTGCAGACAAAAATGGTGGAGGAGGTACGTGTTGCTGATCTAATTCAATTATCTTTATCCACTCTTCAGCTTCTTTGTCGTGATCCAGTACTTCTGAATCAGGTTTGTACTTGTAGTTCTGGTTGATCCGAACAATGCAATTTTTTGGACATCATTGTCACTTAAGAGAAAATGTAAATTTTCAGATATCATTTTGCGTCAGAAGGAATGATTTCCTAATGTTTCCTGATCGAGATGGTGATTGTGCAGCATTGCTACCTGTCTTTTGCTTGTATCAGAGTTATGTAAAGGATGAAAATCTGGATAGAAGTGCACTTGGTCTTATAAATGAACTTTCTTTACATCCAGAAGTTAGTGTTACCATCATTTTACCTTTATTTCTTTTGCCGAAATAAGCATCTCCCTCGAGCGAAATATATTTACTGTAAATCATTATCCATTTTATATTAAGTAAGGTTTTTTTTAATGCTGAAATAAGTTAATTGAATTTGTTTTATTGGATTTTTTGATTTTTTACTAACAACATATGAGTTCAACAAGATACGTTCCAGTTGGCTGCTTCATATGCTGCGGATATTAACTTGATGACAGCTTTACATCATTATTCTCAAAGTCGAAATCAGCCGTTTGGTTAGTCTATTTGCGAAAAAATTCATTGCCAACAGCTTTTGAAATATGAAAGCTGAGCAATTGTGTGATCGGAGTTATGCTCCACGATTTGTTCTTAGTCTCGATACTGGTGTGGAATATTATCGTTCTCTGGATTAAGGATAATTGTTAGAAACATTAGATAAAAAGAAAATATTAAATGAGTTATTGGAAGAAGAGTGAAAATACTTTTCCAAAGTATTTCAGCGACGTATGCGAAGCAAGCTTATGAGCGCAGTTTGCAAAGTGGCGGAAATCCATCTGTTGTTCACCAGAATTACCATCCATCTTCATCACCTCATCGTATGTTGCTACATTCGACACAAACTGGAGGACAAACTAATGCACCGTACAATGGTTATCCTTCCGAACAAATGCAATATCTACAGCAGAACTGTGGGACCTCTTATAATACCACATCTCCATCTACATCAGTAACACTTCATTATCCTACTTTGCCATCACAACAAACTCCATTATCAACACCTGCATCGCTAACTTCATATCCTAACTTGGTATCTTCTGGTGTTCATGTGGCTTCTGAGGTTAAATTTTCAAACTGAAATGCAATAAAAATTTTTTGATTTCATGGTAGATAAAAATACTTTTCTCTTTGAGAAATTTTTATTTTTATCATTTTTTTCTGATAGTCTCAATTGTTGAATTTTATTTCTGTTACGTTCTCAATATTATTTGTAATATAATTTTGAAGGATCTAGAGCTTATTTTCAGGTTTTGTCATCCCAACAGCAAGTACCTTCTGATCTTCTAGCAGGTCCCGTTATATATGGTCGAGAAGGTTCAACGCAACACACTGCTAATTCAGCCAGTAACATGGAATATTCTTCAGGGGAAGTATGGCCTGAGGTTTGGATTTGTATTTAACTTTTGAATTTCATTTTATCATTTCAGATTGAAAATTAAAAAAAATTTTAGTCATTTAACTATTTTTCATTTATCAGTTCAATTTCTTGATTGCATTTTACAGGATTTGTCGGGACTATCAATAAGTGATGATCCATTTGCCACAATGTTCACACAACAGTTCGATTTACCTCAACAAAGACATCATTTACGATCTGCATATCCGACAGGTTTCATTTATGAAATGATTTCTTAAAAGTCGAAATCTGTTCTCTTCCCGGTTCGAAATTGCGGAAATCAGCTTTTTTTGCAAACGTATATTTCTGTTCATTTCAAATTGATCATTCTTTAAAAATATTTTCCAATTAACTTATGCCTTTTATCGGTTGCATTAATTTTAGCTCGAGGTGAGCATGGTGGAGCTCCATTAAATGTCTACTGTTGTTCTGAACCACCAAATACTACTACTGATCAACCGATGGAAAGCGTTCACATGGGTAGTCCCGATGTTTCGTCTTCTTGGAACGAACCAACGGATAACAGTAATTTCGGTGATTTCCAGATGTAATGTATGTTTCTAAATGCTGCCATAAAAAGTTGTAAATAAATTACTGTTTTTCACGAATTTTATTACCTGAATTAATACAAAAGTTATTCACTTGTTTCTGGTATGTTTGATAAAAAATGGACTAATTTGGTTTGTAGATTCACTATTCTAACACATGACAAATCCGTATTCGTCATGCCTTGTTTATATGCTAGGAAAGTTTGACTGGCGTTTTTGAAAGCATTCATAAGTTTCTAACTTTCACACATATTTATTTTTTCTTCATGAATCTGATTGAGTTAATGCATTTCTCATATTTTATTAAAGTGGTTTTGAAGATATATAGTTAGATAAATGAAGTGAAATGTTGGATTATGATGAGGAATGGATATTATATTCTTAGGTATTGTTTAAGATCAAGTTGTGCTGTATTTACTTTTGTTTATGTTTTTTCTTTGGATCGTGAGATTTCTAGTATTTTATCCAATTATTTTCTTGCTTACCATTGTCATGAAAATAGGTCACAGTGATTTTAGTTTCAGTTAACAATTTCAGAATTATCAAGTTCTTAAATTTGAATTGATAATAAATATATCTGTTTTGTAAGTGCGAAAGGTTTATGAAATTTGGCGACAAAATGGAACGTAATATTTAGCTGAGTTTTCAAATCAAATCGAATAATTATGATTAGTTTTGATTTTATTTCTTCTTTTTTTGATTTTTTATGTTTCAATTTTGTGCAGGTTTCTTATCAATGCTCATTAACTTAATTTTTCATACATCGGCCCCTCTTTTAACATTTTTTTTTTTGTTTGAGGAAATTATGACGAAAATGCAGATGAATTTCGTAGAAATCCATAAAAATAATCACTAACAGATTTGTCTGGGAAAATTATACAGATGAAAAACGAAATTTATTTTTAAAAATTAATACAAACTTTCCCATATTTATATAGTCGATCAAGAAACTTGTTAATACTTACGATATATATATATATATATATATCGTATATATATATATTATTTATATATATATATATTTATATATGTATATAAATTAAGTTCTATGCCTTATCGTATAGGTAATGATGAATTTGAGCAATGAAGAAAAGCTTGATTTCATATACTGTATGCGTGCACCGTACCTAATGCGAAGTAACATGCACATTTGTTTTTTGTTTTGTTTTTTTTTCACTTGCAAATCAATTTGCTCAAAATATTGTTTATGATATTTTTTTTGCAATATTTTTCAAGAATGTTTTAATCTTTTTTTTTTTTCTCCAGTACTATTGTTCTAGCAATTATTGATGCTAAATTATTGAATTGATGATATTTTAATTTGGCATTTTATACAGGTTTTATTCATTCTTTTCATTATTGCTTTATTCATTTATGACAATAACAAATTTCATTGAATGCTTTCTTTTCTTTCATTTTCACACCTTATCAGCGATTACTGTAGCGGCAGTAAGCAGTAATCATTTTTGATTTTAAGGAATTTCATGGAGGAAGTATCTTTTCTCAAGTTTACAGTATTTATTTATGGCAACGAGAAATATCATGGGAAATATCATTTTACCTTTCACTTTTCTGTATTGATAACTGTAACCGAAATAGAAGCGCATTCCTCCCTTTCACATCATAAGCCTGCAGAAATCATTAGCTGGCGAATCTTTTGTACTACATGGCAAAACACTTGAATGAATATGAGATTTTTCAAGTTACAATTGACGATTTTATTCAATATTTTAGGGGAATTGTAGCAATGCTTGAAATTTTACTACTTGAAAATAAGATGAAAAAGCAAATGAATGAAATGTTGGGAGTATGTTATGTGACAGAAGAAAATTTCAATTAAAAACAAGCACATAAATTTTATGAAATTTATGATTGATCAAATTTTTTAAATGATTTAAAATATTTTTGTTGCACTTTTTCAATTTCCAAAGAATTATTCTTGCCATGGAAATATTTATTTAAAACTTTTGAAATTTTCCTCGAGAAAATTTTATATGCTTCTTTTGAGATAATTTGCAATTTTTTAATATCCGATATTTACTGAAATGAAAGTTTGTACTTCTAAGTGTGTGTGTGTGTGTGTCTGTGTATCTGTGTGTGTATGTGTATATCTGTGTCTCTGTATGTGCATATGTATGTATGTATTTTTAAATTTCAAACAGTCAATTTACAGCAAATGTTAATAGTGTTGTCCCTTTCACTATGCTCTTAACAATTTTGCAATTCCAAGAATTGAAGAGAATGAAAGGAGCGAAGGAATATTGTAAAAGTGTAGAGTGTTGGGTTGTAAAAGAATAATTTTTTTTCTTTTAAAATTTCTTCGAAGCATTTGTTTTATCTCCGCGTCTATTTACTTGTCACTTTGAACTGAAAGAATTTATGTTTAACTGTGCTTCTCGTCCTCACTCTATATCAGTTGTTGTCTCTAACTTTTTACAACAAAAAAAAAAAAAATTTTTTTTCTTTTTTTGCAATAGAATCTTTTACATTAAATTTTCTCTCTTTCTCTCTCTCTCTCTCTCTCTCGAACTTCCTCTTTTTTTTGTTTTAATGAATTGGGATAACAATTTTCATTTACATTTCAATCCAACCAACAATAATACGCGCACAGATAAAAGTCAACAATTTTCTCTGAATGCTCGCTCATTCGAAATAGTTTAACGTCAAAAAATTTAATTGCCTAAATTATTGATTGATTTTGAAAAAATAATCAACAAAAGTTGAAGGGTAATTGATTATTACAAATAAAATTTATTAGCTAACAATAGTAAGGAATAATTTGGTAACAAATGATAACGTACCTGTTCACTGTATGAGTCCATTTAATAATTAACAACATTGAATTTTTGAATTAAAAAAAATAATTTCCATGAAAAAAAAAATTTTGAAAAAACACACCAAATTTGTTAACCTTTAAAGGAACAAATTATCCATTCCATATACCTGTTCATATTTACCTTTTTAAATTAAAAATAAAAGAAATCAAAAATTAAAAATTACAATGATCTTTGTACTGCATTAAATTTTTTAATTAAAAAATTACCATTACCCCATATTTCTTTCATCCTTTTCCTCTTTTTTTCTTTGCTTTTTAAATTTTTAAAAATTTTAAAATTCAGGTGGAAAAAGTTTGACATTATGAAATGCAAATAATATTATTAATAAGTAGGAAAAAAAAAATTTTTTTTTTTAAATTATTTGAAAATGATAAATGGAAAAAATATGTGGAATGGAAAATTTTCATCAATAAAATTTTGGAAGAAAAAGTTTTATTTTTAATTTAAAAAGGTAATTAAAATTTCAACAACAATTATTGCAATGATAAAGAATGCGCAATATTTCATCAAATAACATTTCTCAAATTATTCCAATTTGCTACGATAATATAGGATTTTCATTTATTACTACAAATTATTATTATTATTATTAATTGTTTTCAATGAAGCGTAAAATTAGCATTTTGAATTACTGCATGTCATGTTAGCATTATTGAATTAAAACAATTCATTTTAGATGATCGTGAAAATTTTTTTTTAATGAAGAGTTTTTAACAAAAATTAATATTTGTATCGATCGTAAGCGGTCGGTTCCCCGGCGACAGACCTTAGCGACGGGTCAGTCACGCAAATCATGTTGCAGTCGCATCGCATGAATGCTAGGGCGTACTTCCAATCATGATATCCTTCTCCAATGATTGTTGTCTTCTGATGATATGCCCGAAGTACGCCAGCTGCAGCTTTGTGATTTTGGACTCCA
>JABVXS010000830.1:0-22660 GCA_013365335.1 Madathamugadia hiepei | reverse complement strand
GTTTTGGTTTTATTCTTTGGCCTTTTCCATGATCCATCTGATATTAGCGATTATTTCTCTGGCTCCACATCCTTTTCTGAAACCGGCTTGTTCTTCAAGCAACTCTCTTTCTACATGCAGAATTTTTAATAGGATCTTGCTGGCGTGTGACACTAGCGCAATGGTCCTGTAATTTCCACATTCCGTGGCATCACCTTTCTTCCACAATCCTCATCGCTTCAGGTTTTATCCAATGCTCTCTTGGCTGCTTTTTTCTCCTTCGCAATAGTTTTGAATTAATTTAATTAAAAAAAAAACATGGCTATCTTACTGTAATCAATCACGCCGATTATACTATTCATTCAATGCGTTGTTCGTTCGTTTATCGTCTTCTAACCTAATGATGCATAAACTAAATTATATTAAAAGAAATTCTATTGCGATGTTTAGTGCAATAAACCTTTTTATATTTCTCACATTTTACGAAAAAAAAAATTCATCGGTTTAAATTTCATAACTAACTCTGTTCAGATCGCCAAATACATACACAGAAGCTTCAATCGCGAAGAATTGCGAAATGAAAAGGTACAAACGGATGAGTCAAGAAATGATAGCAGTTTGGGCAGGTGCGATGGTTATCAATCGTTATAGGATGTTTGTCTTCCATATCAACTCAAATACCTCTTTATTGTAATTCCTCTATCTTCTCAACTTCCTTATCCAAAAAGATATGCCGCCATTTCTAAGTAATAAAATGAGCACCTGGTTTGTTTTTTATTCTGAAATAGTTGTTCCATTCTACTCTTTACGTAATACCTTAAATAAATAAGTTATATAAAGCAATATGTAAATAAACAATTCCTAATTAAAAATATTTAATTCCTTATGTAATTCCCGGAGTTAGGCAAGTTACATGATCGGCTGCGCTAATTATGAGGTTTTGTAGCAGATCGAATGTCCATTAACACTTTCATTCAGCCTTATGCAGAATATGCAAAACATACTGAGAAGTATTTATGCATAATTCATTGAATTGCTCCAATTTTGGAATAAAAAATAAAAACCAAACAAAGATAAGCAATGCTGGTTTAAATATACATATGAACCTACATTACACTTCAGATTCAATAAACCAACATTGCAAAATAAAGTACGCCAGACTTTTCTCACGTACAGCATGAAAAAAGAGACCAAAAGAGGGGATGACGCGTCAAGTGGAACTTTTTTCAATGTTAATTTAAGGCCTAATCAAACAGTCCATCATGCCTTCAATTAAATTTAGCAGCTCTCAAACAGCCAACGAAAACATTTCCGTGCAAATTTCTTAAAAAAATGGCTCAAATCTCCAATCAAAATTTGCCGATCCCAAAGGATTCTAAAGCGTTGATTAATATATATGATGCTTATTGCCACAGAGACAATACACGAAATACATCGCAATTACATAAAATCATTAGGCACTGTATAGCGATAAAGAAATTTCTTACTACGCCAAACTTTAATTTTACCATCAGTCTTTCCTACTGACACTGCCATGTTACCATCAACTGGATTGAGCGCAACTGCCGCAGCTCCTCCGACATGCGATAATTCTCCGATAACGCAGTGATATTCACGTGACCAAATTCGTCCACCGTCAACTGAGGCACTGAAAAAGACCCGACGGAAGTAAAACTATGAACCGATGCTTCAAAGATCGAAGGTTAAACGTGAATGTCAGAAATGATCAAATTACTAGTAGCCGTCAATTTCTTGGAAGTCCTTTAAATCAAGTTAAAAGGCAATCTCAGAACTAATAATAGAAATCAGTTTGAACATCACCTTGCAACATAATGTCCACCAACAGAACAACCAAACCGTTCAACACATGTAGCAAAATGACCAATATATGACTTCTCAATTATCATCGTAGATAGATTTATGACACAAATTTCGGCCTAAAAAATCAGCTGCTATTAATTTGACAATTACTGCGCATTTCATAAAATTAACTTTCACAAAATATTACCATATGTGTCAGAAACATCTAGAATCATGATCAAACCAGCTTGAGGTAGAATTTTTTCAAAACTGTAGTATAAAATAGCTACATTAATTTAAAAAATGCAGAAATCAACTTTATCTACCGCAATAAAGCAAGAAAATAACTCACCATATATGCAAATTGCGAACTTCCACCATAATTATCATGTGTGACATTCACGTACAAATACCTTAAAACGTATTCATTATAATATGAAAAAATATTCAAACATTAAGAGACAGAGATATCAATTACTATATTTCGCAATAAAATAGCGTACAAATTCGTCAAGTAATTAAACCGCAATTATCATTCATTATCAGTTTACAAAACAATACTAGGAAAGAATTTCAATTTCTACAACATTATGGCTTTCAATCAATAAATTATTACAGTTCACTATCTCGTCCTTCTGAATCTCACAAAAATCAAAGAAACCATCACTCATATCGCTTGCGGAAAACGAAATAACAATAGAACAGAAACTCTTCATCAAACTGAAATTACTTTTGATCCAAACTAAGTGTCATGCCCATAATGTAAGCTTTCATGTCGATAACATGATCAGGGAAGTCAAACATTGACAATATTGCAGATATTTGGGCTTCTTCATATTCTTGTTGCCTGTGACGACCTGTTGATCTAAAACAAACCATAAAATAAAAGCTAACAGAAAGACTAGTCCTATATAGAATCAAAAGAACTATACGACAATTTTTTCTAAAATATAGTTTCCCAAAAATATATATATATAAAAAATATATTGCGCTATATTCAATATATATTAGTCCCTTTCTGATAATGTTAAAAGAATGAAACAAAAAATAAATAAAAAATCAAACGAAAAGATTAACCGATCTTCTTCTTTTGACCATGATTCCGTGTCTGGATTTATTTTTTCAGCAATCTACAAAAATCAAACGGATTTTTTTCCTTCGGTTTAAGAAGTCAACACCATATTATATATGCTATATAATTTACTAAATGCGATGCTTGAAAGTTTTTCTACGGTCACTGAATAGAAATTCAAAATGTCTACATCCACAGTCTCATTTGCAAAACTTAATTACAATTTTAAGTTTTTATTTCATGTCCGCAAAAAAAACCAGGATTTAGTAAAAAAAGCACAAAAGATCGAATTTCAGCAAAAAAAAAGGCACGGACAATCAAATTACTCTGTTTGATAATCAAATGATTAAACTGCAGAAATATAAAACTCGCAAATAACTGAAGCTTTACGCGCTCTAGAACAGCATAACAAGTAATAACTTCTTTCAGCCATATAATTAAAATTTATGACACCAATCATTCATTAGAACACAACCATTGAAATACTTTGCTAAATTATAAATTTCGATTCAAATGTGATCGTTTTGCAAATCATACATTTTCTAACAGTTCTACTTGATACTAGCTTGTAAACAAGACTCACCATATTTCCATCAACTATTTTGAAGGCGATATGATGTGGTAGTGAGAATTCATTGTCACCCGTAGCATAAATTAATAACCGATGGTTACTTTCATGACAAAAACATGGACAGCATGCAGAATAAGTAACTGGCAATCTTTCACTACCACTGCCATCCCCATCGACCAAATGCCAGTTTTTGCAAGTAGAACATTCCGTTCCCCAAGCAGAACTAATTTCTTCAATTCGTTTTTTCATTTCATTTCTACGTTCAGTATCACTTAATTCTCCACTCACCAGCTCATCCGCTTTCGAAGCTAACGTCTAAAAATGGATTAAATCAAAGTAACACAATATATTCAACAAAACTATTCAACCAAAAAAAAATCGGTATACCCCTTGTTGGGTATATTCAACAAAATTTTGAAAACATAATGCGATCTCTTTTTCAAGAATCAACAAGTAATGTCAGCTAAATGCTAGCAGGAGGAATAAGTACCAAAAACGATTGCATAGGAATTCTGGGAAGGGTCGATAATAATCAACGTTTCCCATATCAAATCAGTGATTTACCAGCTACAATTTCCATCTGTATTCCTGTTTTCATTTGAAATCGCTAAATTTTAGGTCATAAAACATTAGTAGGACAGAATTTTTGAAACAATTTAGCAGCACAAATCTCGAACACAAAAGATGCACGTTAAAAATGTTTTATACCTTATGTTCAATTGCGGCTTCTTCTGCGAGAACTACAATGCCACGAAGTCGAGAAGGGACGAACCGACTTAGCATGATCATCTGACAGCAAGTTCCACTTCGATTCAGTATTCTCAAAAAAAAAAATTCGTGTTGAAAACATTTCGCCTAAGGAATATGCAATGCATCGACCGGTTAGCAGATTTTTGGTACACCAGGTGTAAATCCAATGATAAAAGAATGAATCATAACCTTCCCAACTCTTTTTCAAACAATAACATCTCAACTTTCACGTTGTATAGATTGAATACGTAATTAAATTCGTTCAAGTTGCCTGCTTGACCAAACTTGGCATGAAACATTGCAATTTACGAAATAAATAGCACTGATATTTGGGCAAACCTCGAAATTACATTCTAATACCTCGTAAAATTGAAAGCTAATAGACAATAGAAAACAATAAATACGTGGAGAAGAAACCTCACCGGAAAACAGGACTCATAACTGCTTCATTACCAACTGCATCTGGCGACAGTGATGAACAAATCCAAATTTGCGACACTGATGTACCCACAACAGAGCTCAAGAGATCCCAATTTATTTTTTGAAATCATAGAAATTATTTTTCCTAATTTACTGCATTTAGTTCTTTTTAATAAATGAGTAGCAAGTTACGCAAAGGATTTTGATTAAGCTTTCAGTTCAATTCTAATAGAATGCCAACAATTTATATCACAAACTGCAATATTACTACATTCAAATTCATTCACCACGTACAGGTAATGAAACATATCTGTACAATTCAATTGAATTAGAAGAAAAAGTAGAATGTACTTCCGATTGAAGAAATATATATCACCACTGAATATATACGAGCTGTTGTACCAACAGGCACCTACCTCAGGAGGATTGTTTAGCACACGACATACGTAGCTTATTGATGCGCTATCCTCTGGAAAGCAAGATTGATTAATTTTGCTTGATAATTAAAGAATAACAATATACTTTTTAGTAAATATTTGCAGTAAATGCACAATGCTAGTCTGAAAATCACATGAGATAAATAATGGTAATTTACCAAAACATTTTTAAAAATGAATGAAGAAAAATTTTATCTTCATAATAATATAAGAAAAACATTTTACTTTAAAGTTATATGGGAACCCCAAAACAATTAGTTCTTTTAATGTTCGGATTAAAAAAATCATAAAATGGAATTTAATGTATAAAGAAAGAGAAACTTCCGATAATTAAAGAAAAAAAAGCACACCATTGACGGAATATATTGCAATTTCACCAATTCCACCAAACTTAACACCCGCTACAAGAAGCCTTTTATTGTTTGAGCTGAACTGTGAGCACAAAGCACGTTCCCATCCAAGCGCATCATCCATGCATCTTTCATCTACTAAATATACCGGACTTGTTGCAGTCCATATCTAAAATAGAATGATACAGTTAAGGAGTGAAGCGGTAAGAAATCAGTGATATTTACCAAAGTTTCATTAATTCATTCATTTAATGAGAAGGCAAATGAGGTAATTACAGTATATATTTCTGTTGCAGTAATTTCGAAAGATGAATGTGAAAAAATTAATAAAGCCTAATCTTTCAATTAATTATGCTGACAAATATGTTCAATATGGCTTTATATTGGCTTCTTAGACCTCGAACTAACTATCAAGAGTTCCACTAAGTGCTATCGATGATAGGAATCAAAGCTTACTCAGTCAGTACACGACAATTCTGCCAGACTTACATAAAGCTTCTAAGGCATTCGTCATCGCTATAATTCACAGTTTAATTGTCACCACTTTCCCAATATGACCCCAAACTATACAAAATATTTCAGCAAGTTTTCGCTCAAAATGTATTGCATAAAAAGCAATAAGAATTGTACTTTGAAAGACGCATCATTAGCTGTTGTACAAAATAGCTGACCATCATCGGAAAATGCAACATGCGATAAACCATCAGGACAGTCTCTCAAACTTTCCACTAAAGTTATTGGAGGCTCAAATTTCAATAGCTTGTATTCATCAATCCAACGCTCACAAACCTATAAAATACATATAAATATTTGCAAATATCAACAAAATAATATCTGCGTCAAATTTTCTTAATATTAATTTCAAATAAACGGAAAATAGCTGATTTATTTGATTAGTTTAGTTCATGGTAATTACCTTTTTGTAAGTTTGATTGTTTCGCGTGAAATCTTTCAAAAATAAATACTTCCACAATGAATCATCCTCTCCTACACGTTTCCAGTGATAATTAACATTACCAAGGCGTGCTAATTCTTTCGCCTCTAAGTAAGACATTATCATCAACAATAATTCGGTTGGTAAATCGTCCCATCCGTCACACATCTAATCACTGAAAACAACTGTATGGTAAATTGTAGCACAATACGTTTCATAAATATACTTCTTATTTTAATTATTAGAAATACTTTATTTATTATAACAAAATGGTCGACCATATCTTTAATAAGCCAAAAAAAAGACAAGAAACCAAGATTTTAAGATACTAATTAGTAATCCAATCATTCAAAAAAGTGGTTAGATCAATATTGTAGTAATGAAGCATAATCTAGCACTACGGATTTTTCATAATTTATTGAAACAAAAACAAAAACAAACAAAAAAAAAAAAAAATGAAAGAAAGTTAGAAACTTGAAAGTTAAAAGATTAGTAAAATTTTGTTCAGAGCTTTAAATTTTGAATTATTCATTGCAAAACAAAACCTTCAACTGTGCATTTTTAATTTTGCTTGGCATAATTCATTGAGAAAATTAAAAAAATTTTTTTAATAAATGCGAATCAATATCTGCCCGTATTTTTGCAGGGAAAATAATTTGGCAATTGCCAATTATTCATTAGGATAATCTTTTTGTTGAATCGAATGTTTCACATGAAATATCGTTCTTCTGCCATAAATAATCACATCAAACATTATCGAAAATCTAGAAATGTTACGGCATGCACGGATTGCTGAAATAAATTTACAAAGGAGAGTGAAAAAGAGAGGGAGAGAAGTAGAAGAAAAAGAAAAAAAAATAAAAAATACCGATGACTTTTAATACTTTCACTTTGTTTTTTTATTTACCTATGGCTAAAATCATTCATCCTTTTTCTCTCCCCAAGTTTTACACGAATTAAACTTTGAATTAATAGGTGCATGCAACAAACTTTGCATATTCGAATGCAAGTCAATGTGAACCATGCTTCTCTCATCAGCTAGCAAACTTTGTTAGTTATCAAGAAATGTTTCATTTTGGATATGCTTCAGAATTTTAACACAAAATATCAAACAATTAATGATTATGTGAAACAGCAATAATAACATTCAAAAACACAACAAAGGTAAACTTAAAAGTTATGAAGTTTAAAAATTTTAAACTAATGAACTTTTGGTTAGTACGATTCATTGTTATACACCTCGCTCTGCCTACCAAACAAGGATGCTTTCCAACATTAATAAATTAAGAAAATCACTACAATATTATTCTACTTTAGTCTTTGAACATTCAATTAGTAAATCATAGCGACAAAAACCGTAAAGTAATGACATTGAGGATCTGCCGTGATAATGTAAATAGAGCAAAATATTATTTCATCAGAATTTATTGATCATAACATAATGCTATAAAACAACAGTGAAAAATTATAGCAAAAAAAGAACAATATTATTATGACAGCAAATTTCGGAAACGTTTTTTACAATAAGTGAATGCTTTGCAGCTATCCAAATCCAGTACAATTTACCGGCATTTATGTAGAGCTATAATTCAATTGCGCCAAAAAACTTGAATTTTCTATCCCACGCAATTAATCCTGAATTAGTTTTTTAACAAATTGGCCAAAATATTCAGTGATTCATTTGTCTCGTTGATAGATCCCAACAACTATGAACGCACAACTTTTGACGCATCATCAATGGACAGCCATAGTCATGAGATCAAGTAGCTGCTCCAGGAGGATTTTGTCACCAACTTGGTCCAAGACAGACGCACATGAAAAGCAATATCTGTAAATGTAAAATATTAGAACAGCGTCCATAGAAAGTATGCCACCTCTAGCATACTAGGCATTTTAAAGTAATTTTTAACGTAAAACCATTATATCAACAATTACACCATTTTCATTATTTTTTATGATAAATCACGTCATGAGATACAATTAAACAAACCTTTCATTAACCTCTGGATTGTGAGATGAAAAACACAAGGCACACCGTGCCCTATGTGTGGATGGAGCCTGTATTTTATTAGCTATGCTTAATATGGTCGTTACGGTACCAGTAAAACCATTCAGTACCAAATCGTTTATAAAAGCCCTCGAGAGTGAATTTAACGACTGGTTATTTTCACCAACTTTTACACGGTTCTTCGCTATATTCAGAATGTATCGGTCACTTGCCTCGAATCTGAAAAAATATTGTTTGCTGTAATTATTTAATCCTGCATTTGCCAATCATTTTGAAAAGCACATTTTTGCAAGCATCATGTGCTAAATTTTGGAGAAACTATAGACATAACTTTATTAATATAGTGAACGATATGAATGTGTTAAAAACATCACTAGTACCAAAGCATTCAACACTTAAATAATCTAAAACTTTATCTACAGTCGCTATCATTAAAACCATTCAAATTTAATTCAACAAAAATCATGCAAAATTGCATAAAAATTAAAAAATGATACCGATTGATCACTGCAATTTCCTTTTCCGTAATTTCGCGAAGTGGACGGATCAATGTAACCACACTGTGACGCTTATCAACAACGTTAACTTCATGATAGACAGAAGGACCTGGAAATTTGCAAATTACATTATAAACTGTTATTAAATTCTCTCAAAAAATTGAATCAGCCCAAAAAACTAAAAACCAGGTCAATTTGAAATTCCTTCTAAACTAAATAAAAAATAACTTTAAAACAGTTTTTGCTTTCTTGATTGCTTTTTAAATCTTTTCAGCTTTAAAATATTAAAACATAGCAAACCTCTAGCTGAAGCAAGCGATGAAAGCGTAGCTGAAGCCAATTCATCCGCAGACATAGAGAGCATTACTTTATGAACACCTAATTTCTGTGCTATGCGAACACACAACATATTTGAGAACAAATATTCAACTTCCTCTCTAGCAGACAATGACGAGCAAGAAGTCAATAACTGAGACCACTTTGATATCTAAAGAAATCTTGGTAGCAACAAAAGAAAAATGATAGCTGTAACAGAAATACCTGAAAGTTATAAAAATAGTGATGCTAGGATGTCGGTTTAATGGTGCACAACCGTGTGAATGTGAAGTGCAAGACCTAATAAAAAATGAAACCGGTACACAGTGAAACATGATATGAGTTAAATTACAACTAACCACAACTGAGAAGTTCGGTAAAATTTCGAAATCTTAAGGAATACAAAGAATCCCGACAGTTAGGTAAGCACTAAGAAAAATTTTCCCTGCATGTATCATACGTTGGTGATATTGGGCGAGTAGCGGATAAAAATGGTTGAGACACCTCGGAAATACAGCAAGAAAAAGAAAAAAAAATACATGGTCAATACCACAAATATCAGAAGATGTTTGTGGAACAGAGATATTGCTTTCGAAGACTGCAGCAATATGAACATATATCCACGGAGCTGTGATGCATTCCTTGATAAGTTCTACATCCTTCCTGATATCTTCTATTATTATTTCATCTGCTTCCTTGAGAAGAACCATTACCTAAAGAGTTTTAAAAAACCAAAAGCTGAAAGTAAAAGTCAAAGAAAACCTAATCCTAGAAAATTTTTATAGACTGAAAAGACTTGTAATGATAACAGTCAATTTTATTCATTAAAGACAAACATACGCCATAATCAAAATTCTAAACAATTTTAATCAGAAGACTACTAACTTCTCTAATTATGTGAAATCCCATTCATTTATAGATACAGCAAAATATGATATACATAGGAAGAGCACTTACAATTGGCACAAGTGTGAGTCGTTTATGAGCATCAGCTCGTAGGCCTTGGCTAACAAGGTTCAATAAAAATGCACCAGCGTTAGTTCCATCATAAACGACCAAAGTCTCGCGTTGTCCACCATCCTTAAATGAAGCAAAGATGCATATTTTGAATCAGATTTCTATTGCAGTTGCATATTTTGAATCAGATTTCTATTGCAGTAATAAGCATTTATAAGAATGGGAGAACAGGAGGGTTAAATGAATACTACAACGAATAAAAACCTTAAATTTTAATTAAGAAATAATCAAGAGTGTATGGTATTGCAGTCCGCATCGTATCATATTTTATTCTACACCATAACTACCTAATTAAATATCAACATTCGAAATTTTATTTCCTGACTGAGTTTGTAACAAAACAAAAACGCGACCTTGAACATATATTCAAATGAGAAAGTTCATATTTCAGATATAAAGAGATGCTCATATTTCAGATATAAAGAAATAACGCTAACTTTATAAAGTCGCCGTTTACCGATGGCAGAACTAAATTTATGCTTCACCATTTGTATAAAACATGGCTTACAGTAAGCTGCCTTCTTCACGTCCGTACCGCATAACGTTGCCCTTTCCGGGCATTTCACACATTTCCTGATTTCTAACGACATTTTACCTGAATTGACAAACCCATTCCTATGGGAGTTGGATTAATGCAAAAACCGACGCTCTTCATCGCACCATTTTGAATTTTTTGATAGAATTTAGTTATCTTCCTTTTGAAATCACAATATCAATTTATGTTAGCAAATAATTGAACAGATGTTTATATAGAAGTAACATAGACTATAACTGCATCCATAATAGAGCAGAATTTTTTTCAACATCAAAACAATTATTTGCTAATTTCTCTAAGTTTAATTAAATGTGAAGTTGGAAACTTCGAACCATCATCATTTCAATGAAATAGCAAAGTCCATTTAAATCAATAAATTAAACACCACAAAAAAAACTGATGATTGACAAAAACTTATGAATGATAGAAAAATCAAACAAACTTAAGTTTTCCCGATTTTTCAAATTTATAAAAAGGACCTTAATAGTCCAAGGCACTACATTTAAACTCTATTAGTATCATATTATTCATTTACCATACAATTTTCACAATTTCATTCCCAACAAGTAACGAAACATGTCTCGTACACTTTTTACCAATTGAACTAAGTTCGCTTTGCGTTGACGATAATTACTGTGTTGAACACGTAACGATGATGGTAGGCTTGCTGCGTGTCCGTGTCACGTAGAACGTTGGAAGTAATGGATTTCATTAAACGCAGCAATCGTAAAAGTTAAGCGAGTATGGGGCCAAAGTTGTATTGTACATCTCATTCATTCGCAATTCCAATGCGTGGACTTATTCGGAAGTATTTCAGGTTGCATAGGCTTATCCTGAATATTTTAGGCAGCATAGACTTATCCCGAAATATTTCAGGGAACACAGATTCATTCCGAAATAAATTTTAGTTTGCTTAATCTTACTTTATTTTCTGTCAGTATCTTCCACATATATTTTAGCAGATTAGCGAAATCGAACAAATTTTTAAAAATTCAATTGTCAGATGATTTCACTTTTACCACAAAATTTTATTTAATGAAGAAAGTTAATTTATTACAAATAGAAAAAAATGATGCAATCGAGAAGGACAATCAAAAAGCAACAAACAACGATTATTTAACGATGGCAGAGATAAATCAAGGATTTTACTAGCATATAAAGCTTTTTTTTTAATTAACACAATTTTAGTACAGTAATATCACCTTAGATTAACTTTTATAAAGCGCCATGCTGTTGAATTAGTTTCTGAAACCAATGAAATGATAACAGCATGAAAGGAAAGGCGACGGAATTACTCCAAGAAAATGGATGATATGATACGCTATCAAACAATCTGCACGTAACACAATATTTGGTACTTTGATATGAACAATTTCAAAATAAATCTCCAAGATGATGGGTTTTATTTTATGTAAGATTTCAGGAATAAGGCTGATCACTTATGTTCTATTAATTATTGAAAGAATAGTCAAACATTTTTTTCTCAAGTCTTGAATGGAGATAGTCACAGAGTATCGCCAACATTTTTAGTTGAAAACTTTTAATTTCGTTCAAACACAAATTTGAATGCAGTGACACATCAAGTCAGTATCGATGGGAAGACTGAATGCTGAACTTAAAGGTTTAACATGGCCATATACCAAAGAATCAAATTGCCAGAATGGAAGAAAAGACAAAAGAAAATACTATAAGATTATGGATGATATGGTACTTTATCACTATATGGTCGAAAAATAACACAAAATCAACTTTTCAAACTTTCCAACAAATTAGAATTGTCAATTAATTAAATAACAGTAATTAATCTTTGCCATTACCGCTTTTTAACGCCTTTAAGGAATGAGCTGACGATTTTCGATGTAATGTTCCACTATCAGTCATATTGACACTCATTGTTGAATCTGGTAATATTTGTTGCCTAATCACATATCGACGTTTTCCCGTGCTAAAATTTTTGTTTGAATTATCGAAAATTCAAGTGGAAGAAAAATGAATCCAGGAGGCTAGAAATACTACATACCTAGTGTCGGTATCGCTTTCGGATGGGCCACTTTGAGTTGGAATCCGTCGTGACGGTGAAATTGATATACGAAAACGGCGATGATGTTGTTGAGATTTAGCGAAAGAATCCTAAAATCTATCTTTGTTTATGCATGAAACACCTAAGATGAAAGAGATTTGATAGTTCGTTCCGGAAAGGATCCGGAAACTATTTAAAGTATATAAAGATAGCTGTGTAAAATGATTAACTTCATGTAAAACAATTATACTAAATGACAGAAAAGATGACCTGTCCTGTTTATACATTAGTCTTCAAAACAAATCCTAAGATTAATTGTTCGACTATTTGCTTCAATTTATCCTTGAATGAATATACATAGTTCGGGATATTTAAATTTTGTTAATCAATATTTCTTTACTCGTTTCAATTTCCAAGTGGAACACATTTAGCTTCAGCATCGTCAAAACTTCAACAGATAAACTTTGCTCAAACTGTCTCATTCGAATTCACAATATGATGTATTTCAGGATGAAAGTATCGAAGACAAACTTCAAAGTCGTCTATTTTTGTTTGCGCTGAATGCGATAACATCATTTTTGATAAATAATCATTGCTAAAATCAGTTTCTGCTTGTTGTTGTAGTAGTTGTTGTTGTCGCTGTTGTTGCTGTAGTCGATGTTGTTGCATTCGTTGTTGTTCCGGAAATCTGAGAAGTTGAAATAGAACTTCAGTTATAGTGAGAAGATAAATCCATGCTTAATCGTGCTTTTTCTACTCATATATTTCTTCAAAGTAAAGCAATTAGTGATATGAAAAGTGATGAAAACGTTTGCATTGTAACATCTATATTATAAAAACATATTGCTAATCTTTAAAAGCTTGATTTTCATCAAATTCACATTAACTTATCGGTGTTTGAAAACCAATCATCCTTATATGAAGATAAATTTAAAGATTGCAATTTTAATCCAAAGTGAAATTTTGAAAGCTACAAAAATGCTTGATTTAAACTTGTTAACTTGAAAAAGTCTTTTTACCTTGAATGACCTATTGGATGAGAGATTTCGGAGTTTTTCCCTCGAGCTTCATCAGCATTGTGGGATTTCAGTTGATTTATATCAAAAATACCTAAGTCTGCCGTATGTTCATTTTTTGTAATCGTTGGCAAACGTTGTAACTGTGATTTATGAATATGAATTTCGCTTGTGCACTGCAGCTGATTTTTTGGTAATAGGAATGATTGTGCTGTAGATGATGGTAGATCTTGACCTTTCTTGTATTCTTGTTGAGATTGCTGCTTCTTGAAGGACGAAGTTTCGGCTAGCCTATAAATAAAGATAAATGAACAGGTCGAATATGAATGGAAAAAAAAATGCCAATTAGTGAAAATGATCATCGAATTATTCAAATAACAAATATGAAAGGAATAAATTGAAGACAGATTAGTATGCTACTCAATTCAGGAGATTAAATCATTTTAGTTATTATATGTGCACAAATTTAGATTTATTTGAACTAAAAAGAATTCATAGCGAGTGTTGTCAAGCTGGCACCACAAAGGAAATTTGTATACGGTATTTACTCAGATCAAGGTACGTTAATCACTGCAACACTGCAAAATATTAATTAGTTCAAAAAAAAAAACAATTATATGTTAATGTTGATCTCCACTTCACCAGATTAAACAATTAGTGAGAACAAATACTTTATTAGTGGTTAATGTGTAATTTTTTTTTCTCAATTCTTCTTGTTCTCTTTATTCAACCCTAAAAATTACATTTTTCTTTCGAAAATTCAAATGACGATTGATGCTTTCATACTTATAGGATCAGTGCTGTAAAAAAGCACTGATCATGACGATTGTCTAATGGAATAACTAAAAAACCAAATTTTAATTCGAAAAAAACCAATTTTAGTAGGAAAGAAATTTTTGAAATTTTGTTAATACAGTACTTGTAATAATGAGTAAAGAAACATAATACCAATTTATATTGCCGTAAGATGACGAATTAGCCAACATATCGTGTGGTGGTGGACTTGCTAAATAACACTGACTAAGTGCTGATCGGGAACCATCACGTCTAATGGATGATGTAGGAAAGAGTACGGTAACTGGATTAGCTGTGCCAGAAGTTATCGGAGAAACAACAAGAGAAATTGCTGAACCACTCAAGGAACTGGTTAATCGACGCATCAAATTGCTTGAAAAAATACATTTTTTTAAAAATATTAAACGAAAAGTTAATTTACATTCCTTTAAATTCAGAGGGGTTAAAATTAATAAGTTAAGGATAAGAGGGATTAAAATAGTGAAAACAGCGTGCAATTTAATGTTTAATAAATGTAATCCAAGAATGTAATGTTAATACCAATAGTAATCATAGAATATCGACAAAAATTAATGACAATTAATAAGCCACTGAAATTAATCTGAATACGAATTACTGAACTTGTCGTACAGATATCAAATTTGATAAATAACAATGAACAAGTACCGGTTAGTTACCGTACTTTCATACTTACCGTACTTCCTCTGATGTAGCTTCCTCTACCACATCACTTTCTACATTATAGGATTGTACTTCACTGCTATCATCGTAATCATCACCACTACCATCAAATTTAAACCGTTCTGGACAAGTGCTCCTCGATGGTTGCAAAATTCCCTTCGATTTCGTCTCATTTCCAAATGCATTTCCGTTGTTCGCATTCTCTTCTCTTCAATTTCTCTTGATGTAATTAATTATTTGCTCAAATTTCAAATGATCACATTTATAACATTTGGGAATCGCCCATTCGATATTAAGTTGAAAAAGTGAAACAAACAAAAGTTATGTCCGGAAAACCGAGATAAGTTGCATTGGTTGTAAGCAATGAAATTAATTTTATTGAATTCATTAAATTCAAGCAGTGAAATTAATTAAATTATTACCAGATAAATGATTCATTGCACAAAGGGTATTTCTTTATGCTTAAAGTAATGAGTCATCCCTAAGACAAAGTGATCCACTCACTGCGAAAAGAAAAGTTAATCATCTACAGGGGAAAAACACGTGACTCATTAGGTGTGTAACCGTGCCACCAATCTTAAATTCCTCGCTTTGTAATCATGATTGTTGACAGCTAATATATTAAAACTGTTTTACATCACGTATTTCACCTGTAGAGGATTAATCTTTCATTTCACAGTGAGTAGATCAGTCTGTCTCAGTGATGAGTCATCATGTCAAAGTGATGAACCATCACTCATCTACTGTCTAATCTTATGTAACCGTGATACCAATCTTAAATTTCTTTTTCTCTGTAATTATGCTCGTATGGTAATGCTTTAGCTGTTTTAAGCCACTCATTTCCCTTGTAGAGGGTTTCCTATTTCCTTCTATGGGGTCAGTAAGCTTACAGACGATCGCTTGTTTCCCCGTTGCTAGATTCATTTCAAATTTTAGTACACTATCAACAAATTTACTCATTTCACTAACTTCCTCGCTGTATTTGTATTTGTATTACTTTTTTATTATTTCCTCCAAAAACCGATTACCTTTCTCAGTATACCTTAATTAAGCAAACATCTAACGATGACAATTTGTCAAACAATAAAAAATCATACTCAAAAGTTAATCCTCATAAAGGTGATGATATTTTGTTTTAACCACACAAGTTATAAATGAAAACAAAATTAAACTGATAAAACTTATCAGCTTAAAAACAGTTTTAATCAATTCTAATTACCAAACAAGCATAAATGAGCTTTTAAAGAATCAGTGACATTTGGAGAGAAGAAAATCGCTATAATTCAACGGAATAATCTTTCTTGAAATTTCTTTCAATTATCGGTTTATGCTTCTCTATTTATTACCCTGTTAACTGTTAGTCTTCGTTAGCTTTGTTTAATCTTAACTATTACCAATAAGGATAGCGATTTTTCTTTCCCTAACGAAAATTTTATAGTATCACTGTCATTAATTAAAATAAAAAAGAAATACTTGATTTGTTGTTGTTGCTGACTGACAGGTTCTTGTTGGATTATTGCTAATTGCGGCAATAATTTTTCTTTTTTTAAATGATTTGATGGAAGTGATAAATCGGAAGTTGGAGTTCTCATCGGACTGGTTTCATCTGACACACACAACGATGAATTGTGATCTTGCTGGAAATATAAGTAGCAAATATGATTATCGATAGCAATATCATCGTATTTAACGTTAGTTTAAAAGTAATTAAGATTTGTTAAAAAAGCAAAGTCGCATAGCAAAAGTGATATTGCAAATTTGAAAAGTTTTTAAATGGATGATATACTTTTTGCCGTTTTATTCCTATCAACACCTATCATAATTTTATCGGATTTTAAATCATTTAAAAAAATATAGTTTAAATAAAGTTTAAAAAATAAAAATTACTCCATTATATAATCTCCACGGTTCACGACGTTTTTGCTCAACTAATGGTAAATAGGTAACCATTGATTTCTTGTGACTTTGAGAATCTTTTTTGTGTTTCGCACCAGCTAATTCAAATATTTTCTTCTTTTCTTCTGTTCTTTCCTAAAATTAAATTACAAAAAAAAGAAAAACAAATATCACAAAAAAAATAGTTCTTGACCAACTAGAAGTTTTTTTTCCGTGTAAAAAATTTTTTCTGTCGTAAATGAGTTCAGCATTTTTGAAGCAAAAATAATGATCAAGAAACATTTGATATAAAATTATTCCCTAGTTGATTTAATTTTTCGTTTGTAGTTTGGACTATTGTATTTAGTTAAAAATATAAGGTCAAAAATTTTTCTTGAAATGTTCCAAATCATAATTTCAAGCTTTGTATGTGAAGAAATGATAAATACTGCTGCCCTTGTAAATCTTTTAATCAAACTATTTTTTTCAAATATAAAAAAAAAACTTCGTGAATTTTTCCCATTAATCTTTTTTTTTTTCATCCATACATTTATTGATCACATGAGAAATAATTATTGCGATAAAATAAAATACTATGTAAAATAGTATGAGAATTATTGTGTAAAATATTAAATTCTAACACGGATTAGCTGTTGCTGAAGATCATTGTTTGATTTTCGTAATCCTCGAACCAACGATACCAGGAAATAAATGGTTAACCTGAAATGCACATAACCTTCAACTTGTTTCCTATTTCATTTGAATTTTTTCTTGTGTGACAACAGTTCATCATTGGAAGCAAAAGAAGTGAATGAATACTTTTGAAGAGTTTTAATGATTGTAAAAACTTTGAATGTTACATTAATTATTGATTTTCAAAAGTTTTCTTGTATATCAACAATATGAGCATAAGCTATTAATCTTGAAATTGTACTTTTTTATCAAAAGAAAAAAGTTTAATTACATGAGAACTAGAAGAACCGGTATAATAACACCAGGTGATGCAATATATCTCAGCCAACCGATTACTTTTCGATCCAATCGATCTTCCAACATTTGCGTCAAAACATTATAAAATTTCGCATAACCACTGCAAAGATACAAATTTTTTTTTGTAACGCTTTGATATGGAAACTAGTAGTGTTGTTCAGGGTACTGTACCAGCAAAACTACAAATTGTACTTATTCAATATACAAATGATAACAGCTACAGTACCAAAACATATATCTGTACCGTAACATAATACTCCTTGTCGTAGTAATATCAGAGTTCGATTCAAAAAATTACCAAAAACAAAAAAAAAATAGTAAACGAACGCAAAAGGTCCACATGAAGAGGATGGTTTCTTGGAAGCGATCACATAACCAACAGGTAATGTACAAAGTAATAACCATAGAAGTAGTACCATTAAATAGAAATTGCTAGACCTTAACAAAAAAAAATGAAAATTGAAAAATTTGGGAAAAAAGTTTTTTTAATTAATAACGCGGGGTGGTAGATTACTGGTTAAATATATAGTAAAAATGAATGAAAAGAAAATTAATCTATCTTATGTAATGGTGATAATTTAGCAGAAATCAGGAAAAATCATGATTTTTGCAAAAGTTTACGATTATCACTTTAATTAATGGTATTATTGCACTAAATGATCATACTAGAATTTTTCGAAATTTAAATTACAAAATTTTGCTATTGAACAATTATGGATGTCAGGAATGTTTCGAATACTTATGATACCAATAACTTATCAAGTTGTTCAGTATACCTCGAGAAATTTCACGATTTACTGTTATACTTTAATTCCTTATATGTTTATATGTTAACGCTTCACGTAAACATTTGATTGTTGTATCAAAAAATAAATAAAGTAAAGAAGTAACGATAACCTTGAAGCACGAAATATCTCACGTGCTGGTACGTTACACGTCATACATGCCCAACCTCGAATATACATCAAAATGATTAATTTTAAGTTATTTAAGGCAGGTAATAGAGGAGCGAAAAACAATCCAAGCCAAACCATTCCTTGATTATTAATTATATGGAGGACATTTTCAGCTACCTTGAATTCACCATATTCCGGCTAAAATACTTCTATTACCTTAATCATCCGGAAATTACTTGAAGGAAAAAAGAAAAAATTTTGCTTGTTTTCTAACTGTATTCCGCACAGATTAGAATATTTTTTTGTTATAATTCAGCTAAAAAATGGTAAAAAATTATTGATTAGCGAAATAACTAACGAAATTTAATTAAATTGTTTTTTTCCAGCCTAAAATTATTTGATTGATTAGTAGCAATAAGAAAAATTGAAAAACAAACAAAGGTAGTTTCCATATTCCAACACCACCAGATATTGCAATACCTAATCCATAAATCCCGGAAAAAATCAATAATGAATATTGATGCAATAGTTATTATCAGATCCATTGTGACAAGTTTTGCAATTTCCTACAAAAAAAAGATGAAACATTTGCGTAACAGAAAATGTTAGCGCAAACATTCAATAATTCAGGGAAAAAATTTCAATAAAATTTAATTTTACCTGTCCAACCATAGTTTCCCAACAAAAATTATTGTCCATCTGTGCTTCATTAGCTAACATACGTGCTTGCTTTTGAAATTGATAAAATGTCGCATTTTTTAAAATTCCATCTGATACTGTAAAAAATTTTTTTTCGCTTTCCCTTATATTATTTTTTTACAAAATTTTTTAATATAAAAATTTATTTGACAAAAAAAATCATAAAAATCTTGGTCGTTGAAAATTAAAATCAGGATTAAATTCATTATTATTCAATAATTACAAAATCACGTGCAAGTTTTAAAAAAAAATATTTTAAGATGCCATTAAACATTACAGAAAAAAAATTTTTGTCTTCTGTTAAAATTACGATGCAAAACCTTTGGAAATTCTGCTATCAACAAGTTTTCGCTTGGATTGATTTGATGGAATTTTTTGCTCCAATATTCCCTCCTTTCTTTGATTTATTACATTTTTTAACTGAAATGAAAAATTTTCAAAAAACAAATCATGCCTGACAACAAATTTTCATGATTTGACAACAAAAATTGTGGTGAATTAAATTGAAAGATATGAATGAGATTTTCTGTTACATTGACTTAATGGATTTTTCATCCTTACAAATTTCTACTAGAAATTAACTTATTATGAAAAAAATTGCTTTTGATAAATTAATTTGATAGTTTTAATTTACAGTATTTTTACCACCATCAATTTTATTATTCCTTTGGTATAATTAATTATTATGGCAATACTTCAAGAATATTCTCATCACATATCATAGTTTTGCTCTTATTTACCGTAGAATTTGACTTCTTTGACCACTGAGAAGAATTTGACCCTTTGACCATTTTGATTGTTTGATCTTGAATTACTGGTGTACCAAAAGTCATTTCTCCAAAATTTATTGGCGTAACAGTGATACTTTCTTTGTTTACAGCAGCTGAATATTCGTTAGTACATTTCTATTTTCTGAGAAGATAATGATGATGTTTTAGCAAAAGTGGTGGTTTTGAAACCGTCAAAATTATTTGAAAATTTTTCCTTCGAAAAACTAAAATTTTCCTTCAAAATTTATTTAATAAATAGTTGATAGATTATTCACCTCGAGAATCGGAAATTAAATGAGGAGGAGCAGAAGTTATTTCCTTAAATATTTTTGCTGGTTTAGGTTTCCCTCTTCTACTACTACTACTACTACTACTACTTCTCCACGGATTTCCACTTCTTTCTTGTAGAACTTTTGATGTAACTTTTGTTGGTTTCTGTATTGTTGCAGGTGTTGTTTGAATTGTCGTTTTTGTTGGTTGCCATTTTGAACGTGATTGCCAATTTGGGCCTAATTCCTAAAAGTAAGAAATGTAATTTGGAAATTTTCCAATTAAAAATTCATTTCATTAAAGAAAAAGGTTGATTTATTTTGCTAACCATTAGAAAAGCTTCCATTGTAGTAAAAAACAAGCTTACCGAAAGGACACTGGTATTTAGCATCGGACTAGGTGGTAAAGGTGGAATTGGAAAAATTGGAAGTGACGGTGGACCAATTCGAATTGATTTAAACCTTCCCTGATTCCACGGGTAACTCTTATTGGCAAGCAATGCATTTGGATTGTTCAAACCAACCGGACCATAATGTGACTCAACCTGAACAATACAATCTAGGTAAGCTTTTGAAAGCTTTTAGTGGAAATCGCGGAAATTTTCATGTGTCTTTTCAGTAATTTCCATGATTAGGTCAAAACCATTGACCTCAAATATCTTTTTTTTAACCTTTGGAGAAACTTAGTTTTTTCCTCCATCAATTTTTTGAATTTATAATTAACAAAATCTGAAGTTATTAAAGACAGAAAAAAGAAACACTAACTAAAACACCACTGGGAAATATCGATGATGATTTCGTTGGTGTATAACGCTTTGGACCATTTGGCTCGTAAATTTTAAATGATCTTTTTTGCAACTTTGAAAAACGTTCCAAAGATGTCTTAGCAAACAGATTAGCTTCCTTTATATTAGCAAAATTGCGACTATAAAATTTGTTTGGGGTCGCATATTGTTCATCGTTGAGGAACTACAAAAAAAATTTCTTTTAATTCTTTTTGAAAAAAAGAATTATGTATTTCTTTTATTTGTAGGAATTAATTTCTCCTACCAGCAGGATTTACTGATTTACTTTTTAGCTTTCCCTCATCCAAGAAGGCTTTCGTTTTAAATTCGATTTTCTGGAATTTCAACAAAATAGCCGAAATTATTCAAGACTTATCTTGGAATGATAAGATCCCTCTACTTTCGACCCATCTTACCTATTCGTTACAATCATAATATCTTCTAATAACAGGTTCATTTTAAAAGATTGAAATTATTTAAATGAAATATTTTTGTAATAAATTTATTTTCAAACTAAACTGCATCTTCCTAATGAAATGACAAAAACAAAAACACAGAAATAAATAAATACCATAGCATTCTGTTCGTTAATAATTTTCAACAATTCATCACTACGAAGTTTATCAAGTTTTTCAAATAATGCTATGATAAATGTGATATAGTTGAGCACGTAGAGAACCAAAACTCTAAATAAAATTTGAACTTCATTATTTCACATGGAAATTTCCATTACACATATTAAAAAAATTAACGACAAATATTATTCCATTATCAGTCTTAATCATTTAGATCCTAATGAAAGCATTATCAACAAAGTAATTAATTCTGATAATTATTTCATTTTTGTTGTTGTTATATTTCAAACCTTGTTAAATGAGCACGTAGAGCAGTTCGTGGATGATATCGTTCGATTTGACCAATAAGATCAAAAATCATTGGGAAAACATTGGTTATGGTAGCAATTATGGTAGGTACCTGTAACAGTACAGTAATACATCAAAATAATAGTTTAACCTAAAAATTATATTGATAGTAAGCGGTCGGTTCCCGACGACAGACCTTAGCGACAGGTCGGTCGGGCAAATCTAGTCGCAGTAGCATGAATGCTAGGGCGTACTTCAACGGTGACGTGCATGGACAAGACCTGGTATATGCAAATCATGAGTAAGGGTTTCTGGG
>JABVXS010000829.1:0-22664 GCA_013365335.1 Madathamugadia hiepei | reverse complement strand
ATTCTCGAATTATCCGTCAAATTTTATTCGTAGATTCTCGAATTATCCATCAAATTTTATTCGCAGATTCTCGAATTATCCGTCAAATTTTATTCGCAGATTCTCGAATTATCCGTCAAATTTTGCTCGTAGATTCTCGAATTATCCGTCAAATTTTATTCGCAGATTCTCGAATTATCCGTCAAATTTTATTCGTAGATTCTCGAATTATCCGTCAAATTTTATTCGCGGATTCTCGAATTATCCGTCAAATTTTATTCGCAGATTCTCGAATTATTCATGATATCCATCTACCAAATTTTGTTCGTAGATTCTCGAATTATCTGTCAAATTTTATTTGTAGATTCTCGACTTATCCATCAAATTTTATTCCTAGATTTTCGACTTATCCATCAAATTTTATTCCTAGATTCTCGAATTATCCATCAAATTTTATTCGCAGATTCTCGAATTATCCGTCAAATTTTATTCGCAGATTCTCGAATTATCCCTCAAATTTTATTCGTAGATTCTCGAATTATCCTTCAAATTTTATTTGCAGATTCTCGAATTATCTGTCAAATTTTATTCGTAGATTCTCGAATTATTCATGATATCCATCTACCAAATTTTATTCGTAGATTCTCGAATTATCCGTCAAGTTTTGTTCGTAAATTCTCGAATTATTCATGATATCAATCTACCAAATTTTATTCGTAGATTCTCGACTTATCCGTCATATTTTATTCGTAGATTCTCGAAGCATTCATTATATGAATACTTAATCAAACTTTACGATTCATAGGTCTCCTGTTAATGAGGATATTTTCAAAATTTTTTTAAATTTCTTGAGAAATAAAAAAAGCCCAGACGAATTAGTAAATTAACAAATAGCGACTGACTCGAGAAGTTTTCTATCTTCTTCCCTATTACTTGAAAATTTTCATTATTCTTTTCCGTTTGTTTCAATTTAAGAAATAATTTGAAAAAAAATATGCATTAAAATTTATTTACAAAACTATACCGAGCAATACATGGGAATATTCGTATTTACAATTCATTTACATTGTGATCTTAAAATTTTTTTACAACATTAGTCATTTAGATCATTTACAAGCAATTAATTGATATGTTAAACGGAAACAAAAACAAAAAACTCAATGCAATTAATTAGGAAAGAAAAATGACGGTAAAAACAACTGTCAAGCAAAAATTTTTCCAAAGGTGAACAGCTGTAAGACCGATTTCCAATTTAATGACTTACTTCAATCATCTAGGAACGAAAATGAGAGAAAGTGATGGGAAAATTTTTTTTTAATTAATGTTTCTAATTAAAATTTTATGACACCAAGCCTTAAAGATTTATTATTCCAAGATGAAATGATTAGTGGCTAATTAATTGCATAATTGATTAAGTCATGAATGAAATGCAATTAAGTCACGAGAATAAAATGAAAGCATTAACAACCGGTTATTAATTATGACTAAACTAATGAAATTGAAGAATTGTCGAAAGCGAAAACCCATCCAAACTCATCCAAATGCAAACAAGTGAATCAGAATTATATGGATCCTCAAAAATGGAAAATCTACAAAATTTGACATAACGCATAATATCGCAAACTTTTCCTCAATAAATGCTGAAATCTATTATTTACTTGTGATTTTGATAATCACTACAATTTCACTAAGCTAATCCTTGAGCTCCATCAGCAACTTTAAATTTAGCACTTTTGTAGAAGAATATAAAGGCGTACTGTATAAAGCTTTTACGCAAAAGTTTTTTCAGAAGGCTTGAACGATACGACAGTGACAATGTAATATACATCTTCGACTGGAACTAAGAAGTTGGATTCCTGACAATCTGAATACATATATTAAACCGGATAGTTCGACTACTAATGTGACATGGGCGATTCTGAGAAATAGCACGGTAGACAGCATCAAAAGTAAGATACAATACAACATGAATAGTTCTGAGAAAAAAAAGACATAGCAGATGAAAATCAGAAAGCAATTCCAGAAACCGCGAATTATATCATGAAGTTATCTGCAGCAAGCATTTTGGAAAATACTAATGCCAATTTCAACATTCCTCAGTAATCAAAATACATTTCAAGCATAATGGCCATAAATTAAGCTTTGCAGAAAATCCTTTACACATAGATACGAAAAAAGTACATGCAAAATCAACTGAGAACAGAATATTACTTTTTAATAAACTGCTAGCTTAATTCAGAATACTCCTTTCCAGTTATATTCTTACATTATTCCACATAACCAAGAAGCAAATGATCCAAATTTTTAGACTTTTTCCTTCAAATTGGAAAAAAATGGCTGAACCACATCAATTACGCGGCGAATAGTGTTGTATACCAACAGTAGCCGGAGAACAAGCTAATGCTTCTAAACCTCGAAGTGTATGTGCAGAAAATGATGATAACATGGCTGAATCAACAGGTTCCATGCATGATGGACAATTAAACGAGCGCATCAACCAATCATCCACGCAATTCTTATGATAGCAATGCATACAAGGTAAGTAACGAACTGGATCACCGTTTACAAAATCTACCATACAAATTGGACATCTGAAAATATGAACAAATCTTACACATCAGGTATTTAAAAAAGAAAACCAAATTTCTTTTAAAAGTTACTGTCATTATTTTAAAAAAAAATATTATTTAATATGAAACTAATGTGTTCTATTTTCATCCAATTTTTTATTCCTCAAATTATATCGCTGTTTTCAGCAGAAAATTGAAAAGAAATATAAAAAAGTAATGAATCATAAGTAGGTCAATTAGAATGATGATGATATGTGCTTCTAAGAAACCTTCCCCTGCCTTGTTTCAAAAAAGAGCAAAAAAAAACCGAAAATTCTAACATTTGTTTTAAACTATAGCTTGTAAGTTCATTTAATATCAGTAAATTCAATCCTATTATACCACTATAAATATATTCGGATGAATTAACTTGAAAGAAAGAACAAATAAAAAATATGCTTACTCGGTATCCCTCATTTTTGCATCTTTCTTATATGTATCCGCAGGAATCTGCTCCAGTAGAGCTGCCACGTGCGCCTTTTTGGGATCATCCATCAACGATTCTTGCCTACTTCTTCCATTATTTCCTTCTAACACCAAAAGTTCGTTTAGGTATGCACTTTGTAACTTAAAAAGAACAGAATTACATAGGAAAACTTTTAAAAAGCGTACATAAAGCAATGTGAAAACAAACGAAATAAAAGGAAGCCGAAATCTACGAACAAAAGGAAAATATTTTTCTGCCTAAAGTAAAAAATTTAGATGAAAATAAATTTTAAAAAAAAGAATTCCTTTTTATAAAGAAAAAAATAAAACTTTTTTAACAAACTTTTGAAACCCTAGAACTTGAATCTAATTTCATATGTAAATGTCTCAACTATATCTGAATGGAATGCGATTAAAATATTTCAGGTGTGCCAAATCTTTCGACTTCATTGGTTTAAACTTGCTGAGATTCATATTCTTATTCTCCAGATCGCTAACATCCAAATTATACTTTTAATTAATAGCCTTCTTTACAAACATCAAAAAATTCATGCACGCTTTTTTGGGTTCAGTAAAGCAATTAATTCCGTGTAAAATGATCCAACAAGTCCACATTTCCTTCACTTATTCTACTTTTGTACAATTATCGCTGTATGTCAGTAGTAGTTCACATAAAACGTAAACATAGAAAACCTACTATAAAGTAATAAATCAAAAGTTAACCTCTGAACCGGGATGTCTCGATGTAGTGGTGGTATTGATGCTACCGCCAGCATTACCAGTGACTTCTTCCAAAGGTGAATGATCGTCACTACGCGCTAAGTTCGGGAACAGTAACGGCAAGCAGTTCCCCATATTCCTTCGTTCGCCCATACATCGATGGTACCATCAATAGCAAATAATCAAAATTTACGGATGAATTTAACGGATATTTAAGTATAAGAATAGGAAATCTAAAAATAATAATATTAAAGTTGAAATTGAAATAACCGAGAAATTTAAAGTAAAATGATAATCGCCTGAATAGTTGCGAAGCACTGCATATAATCGACTAGCAAGGCAGAGAGCGAGAGAGAGAGAGAAAAAGAGGTCAATTCACAAAGGTCATAGTTTAAAATGCAATAGTTTCGATCAACTCATTCATGATACTTTCTGTTACGAAATGTTTTTTAAGAGAAGAAAATAAGTAAACTTTAAACTTTGTACGACCTAAAAATTTTGTACGATCTGTATGATAATAAATATCATTCGTAGACCACTGAAGCTTTTCACACGTACGTAAGTACACGTTAACTGTTATACCATTTATCTGATAGAATTAAACGATTCACGTAGTTTCACTACAAAACTACCAAAAAAAATGAACTTCACTTTCTTTTGCAAGCTATTAGGTGACGTAAAATAGGTGCAAAATTTATACAGTAAGGGTTAAGTAAATGAAGGGAACAAGTCACAGAATATTCTCAAGAGTCTCGACGAGACTTTTGCAGTCTCTGTGATAACCAGGTGACCTAGGTGACATATAATCCCGCACACCTGCCATTCCATGTTCACTCCGACCATTGCTGTGTTCTTGCCGCCGATCGTGAAGCATCACCACCAATCGATACAACTATTGTCACTGTTCAACGATGGACGGCCCGAAATCCTTCTTTCATGGGTAGCGTACGGGTGTGTGCATGTGTATGTGAGTGTATGTCTGTGCATGTGTATGTATGTGTGTATGTTACTGCGAGTGTATAAGGGTGCATGCATGTGGTTTATGTGGGTGGGTGTGTCTGTATGTATATATATTTCGTTAAATTTTAAAGAAAAATATTTTGTTATTGTTCTTCCATGCTAATTATTCCACGTCAACTGCGAGTTTACGTGGAATAATTATTGATACCGTGATGTAAATGTTTCAAATTAATTATATTTAGAAAAATAAAGTGACATTTTACGTGTTTAATAGCAGCATATGATAAGGATCTTGACGGTGCGAGAGTTACGTGATAACTAGAAGTAAGCGATCGACAACTTAATTACGTCTTCTTTCCATCTATTTCTATTTTGAAGGAGTTTGATTGGATCATTTATTTTCGATGATCCCTGCATATCTTGTGTATCGACATTATCAGAAGAAACGATCGACAGGATTGCTGATCATGGATACTTTGGATGATGTCACCAGCGTCCATTCTCCACTTGTTGCACGTGTTAGTCATAATTTCAAGTTTTATGCTTATCCTTTGATCATATTTGGTTCTCATTTAAAGCCTCCTTTAGGCCTTGGCTAATAATAAATTAACTTTCCAAAATTCCTTTTAATTGGCAGAAAAAGAAATGATTTTACATAATTTCAAAAGATTTTACGGCAACAGATGCACAATGTTTAGATAAACTGATATGGTGAAGCATACGTGTTTTATCTAAAAGTAGTGAATAGCGTCAAGGCGTTGCATGTAACATCATAAGCTTATCTATTACCCATCGGAATGCCTTGTTTCCGCACTATGTTACTGTCATTACTTCCAAATTCCTTACCAGTAAGAGAAGGATGATGTTGATGAAAAATTAAAGTTTTTTTTTTTAAATATGGTCAAACAATTTTAGGAGACTTTTACGCTTCAAGGAGTAGCTGCAAAACGAATTCCGGAAGGTGAAAATGCAGAAGACTGTTATATCAGTGGGAAATTATCAGTATTAGAAAAAGTTTGTGCAGTTTATATTGTATTCATTTCATCGTCGCTTACCGAACCATATAATCGTTTAGAACAAAGTAATTTACAGCCTTGTGGTGTAATGATTGAATGGATACCTGTCGAAGAAGATGGTTGGGTTCTTGCAGCGGAAGATGACAATGAAAATCTTTCAACTTCATCAGATAGCGGCGAATCACGTCGAGATTATCTAAATAAGCTAAAATTTTTAGTTGATATCAAGGATTTGCGATCATTTCAATGTGTTGAGCCCAAGAAAGGTTTTTTTCATAAATGATTATAAATTGTGCTTATAGGCTTAGCATTTTAAAGTTGAGAATATTTTATTAACTTTATCTTTGTTTGATTATTACATATTTATTTAATATATTATTCTTTAAAAGGCTACTCTTGGGTACGCTTTATCGGCAACGACGGTTCAGGCTATACACCGCTGTATTTTCGTCAAGGTGGACTGTCTTCTTTTATTGAAAACTTGCAGAGGTAATGCTTTATTAATTAAATCTTTTATCGAAAGTCATCCTTAATTGTATGAATAACATTCCTAGTTCAGAAATCTCTGTACTCAGTTCACCACTAAGTTTCAGGTACGCTACGTTAAAGCGTTCAGCTAGAGATGCAACTCTGGTGCTTTTCACTGACGAACGCCTTGAAGCTTTGGAACAGTCTGTCTCGATTTTGGACTTGAACAGTGATTTTTTCTCGGTAATTTTATATATCCTAACGTCGCCATATTCAGTTTTATGAAAGAATTGCTTTACGAATTGAGGTATGTTATACATAGTTTACTGTTATAGCGTATGATGGCACAGCCTTACGCAACAGCAATGACAGGACTTGGAAAAGTGGCAACATTTGTCCAGGAACAGGTAGGTACATGTCAAATGTAAAAAATACTCGATTATCAATCAGAAAATTATCCTACATTTCTTAATAGGCGTGAAGATTCCGAAACATTGTTTTTTACTGTAGAATTTTAAATTTTGAATTGTCGCAAATATGGTGGACTGCAGATGCATGTAAATGAGAATATGTAATGATGGAACAAAAAATCTTTAAATTATTACATTTTAATACTAAATTGTCCATTTTAAAGGTTATACCTTCTGTACTGGAATCAGATGCAGTAAGCGCAGAAGAAAAAATCAGAGCAATGAGGGAGTTGAAGGGAAAAGAAGATGAAGCAGCAGGCATTCTAATGTACGCGTTTCCTAATAAAGTCAATTTTCTTTCGTATTTTTTTGCTGACCTCATTTTAAATATATTTGTCATTGTAGGTCGCATGATGATGCAGAATTTGAACTTATTACACATTTGGAATTACCACAACGTCCAAAGTTCACGCGGGAACAGCCAGTCACTGAAGCAGTATGGCAAAAGTATAAGTAAGTAAAAATCGCATGATTTAGTCCAGTTCATTGGTCAGTTTAAATGAGCTTCTTCTATTTGTTAATTTTGTTTTATTGAAAATAAAAATATTCAGAATGCACGATGGCTCGATCAAAGATGTTCATTCATTAAAAGTATTAATCTTTCGCGGTGGTTTGGATCCATCAATAAGGAAAGAAGTGTGGAAGTATCTTCTGGGTGTTTATGATTGGAAGAATTCTTCTGCTGAAAATGAAGCTGTAATGAAAAAATCTTTGACGTTTTCTTTATTGAAACAGTTTCTTTTCGTGTTCCTGTTTAGCTCATTCAATTTGCGAAAATGTGCAATTCATGGATTTTTAATCTCTAATTTTTTTTTATAAAACAAAGCCATTTTTAAGATGCACAAAATTCACTCCGAAGAATACTATCGCATGAAGTTGCAGTGGAAAACGATAAACAAAGATCAAGAAAGTAGATTTAGTGAATTCGCTGCTCGAAAGGCTTTAATTGGTATCTTATTATGCTATTCATCATAGATTCCTATATCATATTAGCTTTTAAACGTGCATCATTTTGTATTATTCTCAGATAAGGATGTTTCACGAACTGATCGTACACACACTTTCTTTGGTGGTTGTGATAACAATAATCTCATACTCCTCAACGACATATTGATGACGTATTGTATGTATAACTTCGACCTTGGTTGGTCCATTTTACCATGCAGTTATTTGTTCAGATTTTTTATTTCTCTTTTAATTTTTTCAGAAAAAAGCAGAAACAAAAACTCGTAGTAGTGATATCTGCAGTCTCCAGGAATTGCGGAAAGAAAGCTGAATTGGGTAAAAGTCCTTAATTATCATAATTGGTTATCAATGAAGTTTAGTTGTCTTCCAGGTTATGTCCAGGGAATGAGTGATTTTCTTTCTCCTTTACTTGTTGTGCTGGAGGATGAAGTTCATACCTTTTGGGCTTTTGTTGGATTATTAAAAAGAGTGGTAAGATTTTGTTGTTATTAGCCGTTTGATATATGGTTGCAGTTATATGCTATCCATTGTTCGAATCCGCGAATGGTCTTCCTTTTCAAATGAATTTTTTCTTTGGTATGATAAAATAACGAATGCAAGTCGAATTCTTTTTGGGATTTTCGCAGATTAACATTCCTTAATTATATTCGTCCAACTTTCTAGTTTTTTTTTCGCAGATTTGCTATTTGTAGCACAGTAATTTCGAACTGGATCAGTCTGCCATTAAAAAACAACTGATGGATTTGCGTGACCTTCTTATGGTTGTTAATCCGAGATTGGCAAATTATTTAGGTTCATTTCGGTTTAATTTGTGTACTTTATTGCAAAAATGTCTTTTATTGGTCCGAATTATTTATTTTTAAATCTGAATTATTTTCGCTTGCTGAAATCAATTCGTTTTTTTCTAACATATGCATGCGGTTTTTATTTGCAGAAAGCCATAATTCCGATGACATGTACTTCTGTTTTCGTTGGGTGCTCGTTGTTTTCAAACGAGAGTTTTTTTTTGATGATATTATGCGATTGTGGGAGGTTAGTACTTCAATTCAATTTCTCTTCTCATGTATTCTGAGTTCTCAGTCATTTGTGCTAAATACATTATATTCAGGTTTTATGGACCGATTTACCATGCTCCAATTTCCATCTTTTAATATGCGTTGCGATCCTTGACCAACAAATGAATTTTATTATTGAAAATAAGTTTGGTTTAACAGAAATTCTAAAGGTTAGTTTTTCTAACATCTTAAAAATTTGCAGTATAGCTTTAAATTCGGTGAATTGTAGTAAGTAAACGATATCATGTCAGAAATAAATTGTGAATTAAACTTGTTTGACATTTAGTGTAATTTGTAAACTTCTGTTGTTGATAACCTGAGCAAATTTGTGACAACATCAGAACTATTGTTTAAAAATATGAACTTTTATTATTTCAGCATGTAAACGATCTATCGATGCATATTAATTTGAATGATACGTTAACTTCAGCGGAAGCCATCTTTCATCAACTTTCGGCCAGTCAAGATAAACTTCCAATTCATGTCTGTAATATTCTGTCAGTCGGTGATTCCGCTAATTCCAGTGAAGAATAGAAATAAGTCGTTTATTCAAGCCAGTCGAAATGGTTAGACGCATGAATTATGTACCATAAACGTTTCGGAGGAATTTTGAGCATCAGTTAACAATTGAAAAGACAGTGCTTAAGCCAGTTTTTTTTTTCTCATGCAGTAACATGAGGATTATTTATTATTGCATGAACAATCTTATGAATGCTCAAATAGCTAAAATTAAATTACTTCGGTAGTGATTTGACTGCTTTTTCGAACTTGCTCTTTTTTAAACCCATGTTTTTTTTTATTCATAGCTGTCAATATACTGCGATATTTGCTTCAAAGTTTTTTGAAGAGATCGTTTTTATTCATGAGAAACTCACTGTATTCTAGCCGAATAGATCACCCAGACTAGGGATTGTTATGAGAAAAATTTCTTGCTTGAGATGATTTTATTAATAGCTTACCATCTTATCGAAGTTTTTTTTCGTAAACAGTTCTTGTTTAATTTCAGGTTGTGTTATGATTTCATTCATTTGAGTTTTGTTACTTAAGAATGTCACTCTGGCCTAAACTTCATGTTTTTTCCGTTTTTTTTCTAATTTTATTGATAATTCAATTGCACATGTTACATTTCACTAATTTATCGCTAATTTCCAGCAAGTATAGTATTTAGTATAATCATTTATACGCGATATTATCCTTTGAGCATGTTAATTATGTTTATATCCAAATGTTTGTATAAATTCTAAATATTTAGTTCTGTTCTTAAACGTTCTAGTTTTCATGAAGTACATGGTAAACAGGTAAAATATACTTTACAATAATTTAATGCCTTAAAAGTACACAAACATATGAGATATAATTAAGCGCTTTCAGGTATTATAGTTTCTTGGAATTTTCGATATCCTCTCAGGAAAGCATGAAATACTAAATAAGGAACTTATGAAATAAGGGACAAATCAAATTCAGGCATTTTTGTAGGAAACTTTCATTATCACAGTTTTTTAGACAATTAATATACTTCGCAATAATTTGCTTCATCTTTAAATGTATGATCGAAAAAAGGACAATCACTTTCGATGAAATGTTACTTTCTTACGATGACGTCGGGAGAGGATTTTTGAACATTACAAAAGGTAAAGTTAAAGAGGTCAAAGTTCTAAATGATTGTCTAGTGGATCCATTAGCAGGATGAAATAATTCAAAATTCAACAGTGGAAGAATTTTTTAAATGTTACTATCAGTTAGCGTTATTTGAAATTTGCACTTAACACAGTAATTCATGCTAAACAAAGTAACATCATTAATTTCTGAAGCTAATACCTTTCATTATCCTTTCAGGTAAAAAGATTAGATTAGATGACATTAATCAATGCCAAAAGTGGGGGAAAAATATTTATAGTTGTTGCATAGGATTACGAATGTGAAATAATTTTATTTAAAATTTAAATAATTTTTAATAAATTGAAATTGTGTAATACCAAAAGCCCATTAGATCGGCACTTTTTTTTCGGCTAGATATGCCCCCAAATCAAATTGTTGTTAATTATTATTATTATTACACAACTAAATTATCGTATGCTAATTACTTTAAATAGTTTTAAATTTTTATTTGAAGTACAGTAAATGGTTTTTTCCCTTCATTTTTCAAAGCAATTCTCTCCTTTTTTTTCATTTGTCCGGCAATAGATGAGATTCGCCCAAAAAAAAAAAGATTTTTGAAAGTTGGATGTATGATGATTGGATGATAGTAGTAGTGGCTGATGGTTGAATCATACATACATACATACATATACCATACGTTAAATAAACATGAAATAATCGATTTTTTTTTTTTTGCTCAATTTTTTTGAACAAAATTTTTGCAATACACTGAATGTATTTTGTAGATGACATTATAGTGTAGAATTGAAATAAATGAATTTAACAGGATCAGTTGAAACTTAATATTTTAATTGTAAATTGTTAATTTCAGCAAAAAAAAAGAAGAAATCAATTAGTATCAAAATCATCTTTCAAAAGGAAAATTATGAAAATTAAGCGACAAAAACATAATATGTCCAGGAAACTTGCTAACGATTACGGATAGCCAAAAAACAGGCTAAGGCTAAGGAAAATGGAAAAACAATAAATGTTCAGTAAGTACAAATATACGTTACAAAAATGTATAGTAATCTCTCTTATGTAATACTATTAATATCTTATACAGTAACTCATTGTAAAAATTTATGATTACAATACTACATTCCTACCCTATTGTTGTAGTAGTAGTAGTAGTAATTTACTGTAAAGCGTACGTGCGGTTACAATAGCAATCAGAGCCTATACAGTAATAATTCACTGTAAAATATACGGTACAAAAATATACAGTAATACAACCACCCCTCCTCCCTTCTCCCATACAGTACTCTTCATTCTCAATCATCAACTAATTATGCAAGTCAAAATGAATAGCAAGAGAAATTTTTTAAATAATTGAAAAGTTACAAATGAAATAATGAATGACTTGGCAACAAAAAAAAAGAAAAGAAAAAGTAATAATAATACTAAAGAAAAATGAGTCCTGAAGAGAGGTTGAGTAATACGAGGGAGAAAGAGAGAGTGTGTGTGTGTGTGGAGAAAGGGAGAGAAAGAGAACGTGTGTGCACGGGGGAAATTGAGTTATTTTAAATTAATTTTTTCAAACTTGAATGCTTTGCATGGAAATGTGCATAATATCACCCATATATGGAAATCATTGGATTTTATGCACAATTCAATGCTAAGCACTGAAGTAAAGGTGTCGTTGCTGCTGTTGAAGAGAGACGACGACGACGACGACACCCCAACAGTGTCATCATCGGCTTGCAAACATCATTTTAACGGGGATTGCTTCCTTCCTTCCTTTCTTGCTTGTAGAAAGCAAAAGAGCATATCAGTCGCTCTCCCTCCCTTTTTGATGTTACCTATTATACAAGCTAAATGTTACCCCCCTACCTTTTCCAATACTGTTTCTTATCTTATCAGTACCATTAATATTGTCTCTATCTGTAGTATGTCTATGCTAAAGTAAGGGATGATGATAATTGTAGAACCGACAAAATGCTCCTTATCATATTTGTCATCCCTCTATAAATCATTTTTCCTTTACTCCCACCAATCATTACTGTTAAAGTCTTTCTTTGGTCGAATAACTAACTATCCTCTCAAACGATTACTTCTTGGAAAATTGAAGAAAAAAAAAACTTTCAATAAAAATATGAATTACCTCAAGTTATATGACTATCTATCAAAATGGAAAAATGTATGAACAAGTATAACTGTTAAGTAAACATAGCAAAGCTGACGAATTCAAACATTTTTAACCAAGCATGAATGACGAACTTTCACTTTTTTTATGATTGTCTGCTTACAACATCATGTAAACACCATACAATTCATACGGAGTTAAGTCACTTTCGTCATGATACAGCGGGACATGATGATTGATTCTGTGCGATGAATTGTATTTTAATCATTCGTAACCGACGACAAATATTGACAATTGACAAAAGATGGATCACCCAACAAACAATTACTTTAGGGTATGTAACGCACGGCTAGCATCATTCAAAAATGGAGCGATCAAAAATGCATAATTTAATACAACAATAACAAAAAAAAAAAAAACAAGTACAAAAACGAAAATTAAAATACGAGCAGAGAATCCTCTACATCATCAATTATACCAAATTTTTGGGCTTCTTCCGGACTCATGTATCTATCACGATCTAGTGCTTCCTCAATAACTTTAATATCCTGTCCTATAAAAAAGGTTGCAGAAGATAATCATGACTCACAGATTGCTTTAATAAAAATTGTTTTGTGGTATTTTCCAGAATATATTCTACAATGCAATGGGAATACTACCATCATACAGTAATACCTCTTGGGATAATATCAGATAAGAGAAAGCTGGACTAATAAACTATACCTCCCAAAAATTTCATAACAAGAAATAATGTGAAATAGATGGTTGCAAAAAACCAAGCTTTTCTCATTGGATTAAACAGTCACAAATATGTTCAATAAGCTTTACCTGTGTGAGCAGCATAAATTTTGTTTAAACGTGTTTTAAGCCTACCAATTTCCTCCGCTCGAATCAAAATATCAGAAGCTTGACCCTTAAAATAGGAAAAAAAGGTTACAATACAATATTGGCTACCGAATATTTAAATATCAAGAACCATTGAAATAGCAAGTGAATCAGAGACATCATAGCTTGCTATGAGAATACTGAATCAGAGACATCATAGCTTGCTATGAGAATACTAAGGCATGCAATAGAAAATTTGAACCAAATAGTAAACATATACCTCGGCACCACCACTTGGTTGATGAACCATTATACGTGCATTTGGTAACGACTTACGCATGCCTTTCGCACCGGCAGAAAGTAGAAGACTACCCATACTTGCAGCCTAGAACTTCAAAGGACTAGTATTGAACAATCAACTCTTTCCTCCGAGGAAACAACAATTAAACTAACAGAAAACCGGGGAAAAAACAGCTATGAATTACCAAAGTAACTATTTAGACTGTTGCTACAAATCAATCACCTGGCCAATACACCAAGTTGCTACTGGAGCACTGATATACTGCATTGTATCATAGATACCTAAGCCAGCAGTTACACTACCACCTGCAAAAATTGATTTGAATTATAAACTTAAAAAGTGAGTTGAAAGGGTGAGAAAAACAAAAAGAGTACGTAAATGTGGAAGGATTCACTTACCAGGGCACATTATATACATGTTAATTGTACTCTTAGCACTTTCACCTTGTAGAAAGAGAAGCTGCGCAATAACAGAAGCTGCCACTTGATCGTTAATCTAAAATTATACAATTCAATGGAAAATCTAGCAAATATTTGTGTAACTCGAAAAGCAGGTGCATTTAGTTCGAAAGCCATTGATAAAAAAAAGGGAAAAACAACTAATTAAAGTAATTATGAGAATATAAAGCTACAATTCAGCTGATTGAGTAGCAACACAAAATTTATAGAAAAAACTAAAAACAAATTATTTTAGCCAATAAACAAACCGCTGTCATTACGCAAATAATCCGATCTTTGAGTAATCGTGAATAAATGTCATAAGCTCTTTCAATACGGCCATCCTGATCAACCACCATTGGTATCATGGTATGTTTAAGTAAAGAATTATGCAACTGCCGATTGGAAAATAACTGTCGAATAAACAATAAACCTTTCATGCTGGAATCGCTTTTGGTTTTCTATAATTTAATTTGATAAAACAACGAGAAATACCGTCTTGCACATTATTCTTTTCTAACCGAAACATCGCTCAATCAGAATCCTGAATTACCGCATGAAAAAGAGCACGCAATGATTTCTATTCGCTAAATGCTCGAAAGAATTTACGTTAATTACTTGGTAATTCCCTATTCTATAAAAGTCAATAAAATGTAATTTTACTTCCTCTTGCATAACTGAGACTATAAGTAAGAATAAAGCATTAAGTATAAATGATAAATCATATCAGGGTTCTTTTAATTATTCCTTTGCTTGTTTTATTGTCAAAAACGCTTCCAAAGTCTGCAACATTTTCAGATTATTTTATTACTAAAAGCCAGCAAAGACTACATCTAAACTTGCTATCATTCGTTGTTATCAATCTCAACTCAGAGCTTCGTCCAACTTCTAATTACAATAATCGATCACTGCGTTCCAAAACCAAACTAACAAGAAATATTGCTGGTAGTTCGTTCGCAGAGCAATATTGTTTGATGATTTCAATGAAAAAATTTTTTAGTTTGCATGAAGCTCAATTTTTCAATGAAATGAAACTACTCCAGATTCCGATAGACATAATTACTAACATTACTGGAAATCAAGGGACCACAAAGATTATGATAATGCAATCCAGGAAAACGAATCGAAAATACAATTACCAAAATTGGAAGAAACTTATTTCTGCTTCTCTCCCATAAAACAGATTATAATTCGTTTATCTTTTCAGTAATCACACATGTTATTAATCTATCAAAGTTCAGCATACAAAACGAATATTCTCAATCTGCAAAACTAAAAATTTTAAATCACATTGGCAGGCTTACTCTGAAGCTATGATATAACTTTCGAAAATAAGAATCTTAAGATAGTTTTTTCAAATAAAAACTACGATAAAAATCTAATAAAATTACTAAAAAAACAAAAAAAAAATTTACTCGTCTAACTACGAATTCAATATACAAATATCAGTATGAAATTACAGGTGAAAAGGGAAGCAATATTTTCTAAGAATCAACGAAAATCATCTGGATTGAACAATCCTCTGGCTCGATTCATTATACTATCCTGAAAAAATGTTTGCTACTAGAAGGAAATAGCCATAAGTTGCATGAATTATTGAGATTATTTTAAACGATGTTCTCAAATTTCGAAAGATGCCTTCAGAAAAATTTATGTAGTATAAAATTGATAAAATTAGGTGGTGGAAAAATAGAACTCTTAGCATGAAATGTCTGATAATTTGTGTTCAAAAAACGAAGTAAACATTGGCATGTAAAAAATGGGAAATGAATGCGCGTCAATATTCCCGTAAATTTTAAAAGTCTAAAAAGTTCAACACATAATTTTCTTTTCAACAACAATCGCTATGAGATAACCTACAGGTAGCAAAAAATTTTAAATTAAGCACAACGAAAAATTTGAGCAAGGTAAATTGTCAATAATAAACCACCTTATTAGGATCATAAGGAGCATCCTTCGATGGAATTTCCAATATAGCTGGTATACTAGTAGTATGTGCATCAACAACAAAACGTATTTGTTCAGCGATATGTTGATTAATCAAAATTATAGCAATATCACTACGTGAACAAAAATCTTTGAATGTTTCCTCAATCTCATTCACTGCTGTATTTTTGTCAACAATTAAATAATTTGGTCGTCGAGCCTGAAATTGGAAAAAAGAAATATTTTAGCGCGCAAATTTTCATGCAAAAATTAAGCTTAATCTTCTTAATAAACTTAACATTTAAATGCACAATTATAAAAGAAATTAAAATGAACCTTATTAAGTTCACCAATACCACCAAGTAAAAATCCAACCACTGTATCCTCATCACCTATTACAGCAATAATTTTTCCTTTGTGTGCTGAATGAGCCATCTAAAAAAAAAACAAAAATTTTAGGGAAACATTTCTTTTTTAAAATATCAAAATTTAAGAAATTCAATAACGAAAAGTAGCAACACGAAAATAGCCAAATGCGCACCAATCTCGAGAATCGAGAAAGTGCCAAAGACGAGTAGCCAAAAATCAAACCAAAAATCAAATCGAGCGACTAGAAATAAGCAAAATTTTTGTTTTTTGTTTTTCTTTTTTTGCTTTGTTCTTATTTATTTACTTTTTGCAGTGATGCAGAAGAAAAATTTCTTTAGAATTCTATGAAGATATTTTAAAGTATTTCTTTAACATTGTCATTGCTCATCAATCAACCATTCCACATCACATACATTTCCAGTCTTTTTCAATGTTGTCTTTTTCTCTGCCGCAAACTGATCTGTGAACTGTGTATATTTTTCGGGTTCTGTATGTTGTGTTCTTAATTTCTCGAAAATTGAAGCTTTTGAAGTTATGTTAAGAAGTTGAAGCAAATTTGGATGATGATATTACCAGGAAAAACGAAGTAAGGATGTGATGGTTAACGTATACTATTTGAGAATATGTGTTAAGATGAGTTAAGGAAGTTCCTTTCAGGAATGATCAAGTTGTAGAAGTTCCTTTCTGGATTAGCGGATTGTATGTTTTAGTTATTTCTGGTATCAACGATGGCTTCAACTTCTGCTGGCAAATTATTGGTTGAAACGGATTGTACACAACACAATCCTTTGGTAGATTTGTCGAGAAGAATTATTGAAGGAAATGTGGATAACGATTTTGGAAAAACTTGGGATCAGTCTATGATCAAATGTTCAAAACCTCAAAACGTAAGTATTTCCGGCGAAGTTTGACCAACTACAGTTTCCATCACATTAATGAGAGGCACTTTCCGATCAATTCATTTGACATGAGTTCTATCATGTTCACTTGTAATAGCTTAGCTTATAAATGATTGTTTAAATCGTTGTTTTCTTGTATCCTTCAGCCTTAGAAACTGACTGCCGTACTACATTTGATGATTGAGAATTTCCACTGATTTCAGTTGGAAGATGAATATCTGATGAGTTGTACAATGTCTACCGCTGCCCCTAAGACAACAAATTTATATGAACTGGCTAGCCAGATTGATTCTACACAAAATCTGTCCGAATTATGGGCAGAGGAATATCTAGCGGGAGATCAACAAGCCAACGATTTAATTAAACAGTGGTTTAATGAAGCAGAACAGCAGGCTAATCATTTACCGGAACAATGGGCGGAGGAGTTTTCCGATTTAAACCTCCATGAACAGGGAGATGAGGCAAAAATTGGAGCCGAGTATGTTAGTAACACGAATTTCAGGTTCTCTATGTCTTCACCTCACAAATAGGGCGGGTGCCGAACGTCGTTGACACAAACTTTGTTCGCGTAATTTTTTTTATTTTTCCATTAGATATACTTCTTGAAATATTTTTTCGAAAATTTTTTAAATTATTGCAGGAATAAATCTGAGCTGTGGGCTACTGAATTTCTTGATGAATTTGATCAAAAATCACAGATGGAGAATGGATTTACATCAAAGGCTAGTTACGGATTGCAAAATTTTTGGCGGTAAAGCAAATGGCGAAAAATTGCTCAGTGAGATTAAAACTTGCATGATTAATTAATTAATTAAAAAGCTACATTTTAGGATGCGGTTTTTCCTGCAGTAAAAACCGAAAGGAATGATAAAAATTTTGTAGGAAGGTAAAGTCTCACTTATTTTTGTTCAGATACACTCTAATTATTCTCTTTTCTAGTAGTGGGATCTGCTTGTGAAAGAACTAAGTCATAATGGATACTTCTGGTCATTATTTTTATTTGAGTTATAGAAATAAAATTTTCAAGATTTCCATTGTGATAGAATAACAATTTTGAATGAAAAGTTTGTTTCAGGACACCCTTTGATGAAATGTATATTTTCGAAACGAATAATCCTTATATAGGCGAAGCAGTTGTATTTGAAAAAGGACAAAAAGCACTGGATGCCGGATTTATAGCTGATGCCATTTTATATTTTGAAGCTGCTGTACAGCAAAATCAAGAAGATTTTGAAGTTTGTTCTTTTACTGAAGCAGCTTGTGGTTGGTATGATTAATTATAGTTAATTAGTGGTACTTTTAATACTCGTGGTTCATCTTTTGTATTACAGTAAGAAATTCGTGCTCTTCGTGGCGATATTCAGCCCTCTTTTGTTTTAATAAACCTTAGAAACTTCATTTTTATAATATTCATAGTCGTGTTAAACATTTCAGAAAGTTTCTTATTAACAGGGTTGGTCTTTACTTGGAAAATGTCAAACTGAAAACGAGAATGATAGGCAAGCAATTGCCGCGTATAAGAAAGCTCTGAATTTACAGCCAGAACATAGAAAAGTAATTTCTGATATCTTTTAATTCGAAAAAAAAAAACTTTGTGAAAGCAAAGTTTCCCGTGTTTGGATATGGAATTAGATTTAACATTATAGACTGCAGCTTTCTTTTTTCAAACTTTATTTGAAACCAGATTGCTGTCGAGATCTCATCAATTCAATTACGGTAAATTTGATGGCGAATCTCTGGAATGCTGATCACAAAATCTCTGTTTTGTATCATTTTTTAAATATAAAAAAAATTAGAAACATACCATAAAAATTCATTCTCACAATTTAAGTTTCTTTAAGGTTCATTTATTCAAAATTTTTACATGCACATGTATTTCATTTTTTATTTTTTGTTCAACTTTCCCTTCAGTTACTCTTGAAATAACGAGTAGATGACATATTCTGTTTTGTAGATACAGCTTGATCTTGCCACTGTTTATATTAACGAATGTATGGAATTGGATGCTATAGAAGTTTTGAAGCAATGGATAATGTCCTATTTGGATGGTAATTCAATTTTGCCGGAATTCAAAGCTGCCCCTAGCAATTTAATTGAGGACATTACTATTCGGACGCAAGAGGTTATCCATTAAGTTATACTTCTTAATCCTTTTCTTGTTACTTGATATAATTTATTTTTGCGAAGAGTGTCGGTGAAATTATAAGAGAAAAATACATAACTGCTTTTGTTGGGAAGATTTGGACTCGTCAATTTCATTTAGAATAAAAACAGTTCCATAGTATTTGTAGGACAATAAAACCGATAGATTTTCGGTTAAAGTGCATCAGTTTTAACTGTAATATGGATGACCGTCAATAAAATAAGGTATATTGGAGTACGTAGATTAATTGCAAGTGTTATTGGAATTATTAAAGAACCAAGGATTTATCGAGGGTCGACCAAAGCAATATAGATCTTAGCTATACAAATAGAAAAGGCAATAAGTTTTTTTCATTGACGGTATTACTCAGGTGGAAGAATTAATCGAAAAAGTGCTTTCAAAAGCTGATTCAACCGATGAAGCAACTCTATACAATGCGCTAGGTTTGGTCCACAACATCAAAGGTAATTATGATCGAGCTGCTGAAGAAGTAAAATTGGCGCTTATGTACAATCCGAAAGTTAGTTAAGGATCATTTCATAACAAAAAATATTCTTTTCTTTGGATCTGCAAAATTTTTAAATCTGAATTTTACTAATTTACAACACTGAAAATAATGTCGGATTCCGGATTCGGGTATATATGGTCAGTCATGAGTACAACGCGCTTTTCACGGTATGACTGTCAGTTGACATTCAGTCGCATCAACTACATCATTTCCTTACTTACATCAATCCCTTTTGTACAATCTTTATTAGCGGTCATTGGTTCATTGAGGTTGCAGTAGAAAATAACTATCAATAAAACATTCTAAAGAATACACCGTATGATAAGGTACATTTATTTGGCACTTGTTTGAATGATTGCTTCAAAACTTTGGTGTTGTAGGACTACGTACTTTGGAACCGTTTGGGGGCGACATTAGCTAATGGTAAACGAGCTGCGGAAGCAGTTGCTGCTTATCACGAAGCTCTCGAGATCTGTCCAAACTATACGCGTGCTCGCTCTAATCTAGGCATCGCTTGCATTCAATTGAAGAACTACAAGTATATATGTTTTCACTTATTTTCGCAGTTGATTTGGTTTTTGAACATTAAACTTTCATATATTCAAGTTTTGGAAATTTCCTTGAAAGCCATACTTAACAGATGCAGAAAGTACTGGGGCAGTACTTTTTTACCTAGTGGTTTTTTACTGAATTTTTGGCTTTTTGACTGATGACTTTCTAACCTTTGCTTTCATTAGTTTTATTATTCGTTTTCTTATTGGTTGTGATTTATTGCTTATCATGTCGTATCTTTCCTGACATATCAATTGGTTGTTATCAATGACTTTTCCATTTATATCAAAAGGATGAGAATCTTCTGTGATTTTATATTTTTCATCTTTCCACCAATTTTAGAGAAGCCATCGAACATTTTATAACGGCTCTTCAGCTGCAGCAGTCTTACAGCTCAATTTCATCGTCTACAATTTGGAAACCCTTACGCGCTGCTGTTATCCGATGTTCTTTGCCCTATTCACTGGATTTGTTAGCAGCTGTTAATGAACACGATTTGGAGAAATGTATTCATTACCTGAGTTGATTTATAGTAACTGTTCAAAAAATAAGTGCTTGTCGAACAAAAACTGTGATTACTTCGATTTCTGATTCATTTATTCTAAATTTATAATTTCCCTCTTTTATAATTTCTCATCTTCAATTTTTCTTTACCTTTTACTATCATGATATTTCGTCTTTTTTTCTATGTGCCATTTTCCATTATTACTTGTAATCCGTTAATGCCAGATCATTCATTGATTCCAATGTTCCATAATTCGAGGAACAAATCAAACCATCCCACTTATGCTGATACTGTAGAACAGTGGGATGCAATTACTCCACCACCGCGTTACATTGTGGATTCGGTAATTCGTAGTCCAAATGCAGTTGTGTATGAAGCTGATGGAAGAGCTATCTCTGCTGAAAGTGAGAATGATTTAGCGTACACCAATAAGAACAAGGGAAATGATATACATGAAATTGATGAAGAGTCTGAAGAATCTGGAAGTTTATCTACCGATCCTAAATGTAACGAAATCATTGGTGTTTCTGAAGAGAATACTCGGAATGATGAAATTCTTTCACAGAAGAACATGACTAAGCAGAACTCTTCAATAAGTTATTTTCCACAAACAAATTCGGCAACTACAGTTGCAGTAGAAATCACGATTGCTACCATTGCTATAAATGATACTTTTAAAATTCCGAACAAATTAGATCGTAGAAAAATGGCGCCAGATTTGTCAATCCATATCGATTTAGTAGAGATTTTCAATATTTTAGCAACGTTTGCAGCGCTTAGTTTGCATTCACAAGTGACTAGCACAACTTACGACATCCAGAAGTGTAATTGATGAAATTTTCAATAAAATGGAAACATCGCAATCTTTTGCACATATTACTGGGGATAAATTGGATAGAATATTTACTCAAATGGATCGTAATGAGGATGGTGTATACCATATGAAAAGGAAGGTAGAGCATCCAGACCACAAATGACCTGATGACCGTGTCAATTTTTGTAATGCTGCACTTATCAAAAGTGAACAAGGACATGAAAATCTCGAAACTTTTTCAAAATTAAATCCACAAGTTATTCCAAGGGCGAAGTTTGCTGAGAAGAGCAATATCAATGAAGGAGAAAGCAAAGCAAAAAATGATTGCAATTTGAACCATACTGGTTGTTCGAAGGAAAATTTGGGGAAACAAAAATTCTCAAAATATGAAGCAGTTGATGATAGAATGGAACTTTGGGAAGCACAGGATGAAGCGGATGAAAAAGATGATGGTAAATCTCAAGTTCCCATATATTTTGAGAAAACACTTTGGCAAAAATTAGTTGCAGGTTTGAAATGTTCCCAAAGAGATTGTCGAGAAGCGATACGAGCAACGGAAAATGTTCGCAGATACGTAATTGAACCATCAATAAGCCGAGCGAGGAAACAGAGCAACGGGCAGTTGTGATGGCGATGACGACGACGACAACGACGATGACGACGACGACGACGACGACGACGACGATGACGACGACGACCTTTTCACCTCAAAACATCCCATTTGTATAATTGATTTATTTTTTATTTTTTTGAATGATTATAAGCAAACTAGTTATGCTTAAAGAAATGCATAGTGTAGTTGTGGTAATAAGAATAGTATAGACATAACAAAGTTATGCTGATTATCTTTACCATTATGAAGTATTGTTTTGTTTTTTCCGTTGTTGTTGTTGTTGTTGTCGTTGTTGTTGTCGTTGTTGTTGTCGTTGTTGTTGTCGTTGTTGTTGTCGTTGTTGTTGTCGTTGTTGTCGTCGTTGTTGTTGTCGTTGTTG
>JABVXS010000828.1:0-22667 GCA_013365335.1 Madathamugadia hiepei | reverse complement strand
GTGAGAATACTTCTGAGAACATTGGATTTTTCCCGAATGCATGAAGTCTTCCATCCTCCATCATGCTGGCACGCATCAGTGTTGCTGTAACCATTTCAACAGGAAGAAATAATTGTGTTAAATCCATTTTTTTATTTGATTGAAAAACTTTCAATTTTAATGTAAATTAAGTTGAGGGGTTTAGATGGAAAGAACAATATTTTTAGAATTTCGGAATTCACCAACTGCTAAATACTAAATTATTGTCTCTATTAATTCCACTACGATCTAAACATACGTTCTCCCATGTGCATAGCCTCCACTAGTTGACTGTCATCCCATAAACTGGCATCGCTGCTGTCTGTGATAACTCCTTGAACTGAAATTTAAATGATTTCAGAGTTCATTGTTCAAAGCAAACTTTGTTTAAACTTTTCGTTCAAATAGAATTCACAGCTGAGTAATATATATTCGCTTCATGAAATTTTTCGGGAATCACTTTTTCTGGGAATCGCCATCACTGCTACTTTCACATGTTATCCAACTTAGATGGATTATGATTCTCCAGATTTCAACTTTCTATCAATTTCCCCAATGGCTTACCTCCTATAATTCCAGCGTACTCTTGCATACCCCTGCAACACATGATTGCAGCAAGATACATTAAGAGCTTTGCCACAACTGACATCGTATCTATAGGAATTTAAGATGCTTTCCTTCTGAAAGTTCCATGTAAAAAACGCCTATTGTGCGATTAATTTGCCAAACTGTCAAATAACAGCTACTTCGACTTGCTTCAGCTGTGGCATTTTGAATTTTATCTATTAAAATAGAATAATGAAAACAGAAATAATAAAATGTTGAAGCAAACATCAAGATAGATATACCGTTTCCGGTTATCTCAACGTCAGTGATCGGTAGGAGAGAGCGACAAGAGACTTGATGAAATCAATTGATATGTTTACTTTCACTTCCCTATTAACCTTATCAAACCTTTCTTGTGCTATTATTCTCTTAAACATATTGCTTTATTTCATGATGAAATTTAATCCAGAATTCAAACAAAAAGCTTTTTTCTGATCATTTAAAAAAGTATCTGTTCAACCATCTGTTTAGTTGTTAACTGTGGATAGAAAAAGAAATGCAGTAACAGGATAATGAGGAAAAGATTGACGAAACCATGAATGACTTTGAGACATGAAAATTTCAATTTTTATACTTCAATAGCGGTTTTTTCAAGCAGCTGAAAACTTCGGCGTCTACTGTTGCAAAGGTACTCAAACGTTTCCGTTTTTTTTCTTCTTATGCTGCTGTGAGAGAAAGAAGGATTGGTCAAGATTAGTAGAAGAATCAAGAATTTTATAAATTAAAGACTAGTTCGCACTCAACCAGTTTCTTTTCGGAAACTTATTCTGCTCGGTGCCCGCATCGATTTATCTTTTCTCTGTATCAATGGAATTCGAATTGAAGATTGAATGAGCTGATTTTGAGTTATCCATGCTTTAAAACAGCAGAGATTTTCTCAGCGCAATGGAAAAAATGTGAAAGGATTCGCAAAAAAACTCGTATGAGAAAAAGTACTATTTTCTACAGAAAATTCTCTATGAAAATCTTTTAATTTCAAAAAAAAGTTCATCTTACCAGCCTTTATTGAAATTCTGAAATTACGATTACTCCAGCAGTATTTGTCAATAATAAAATGCTCATTGAATTTAATTGAAGCAAAAAGGTTTCAAACTATTCCATTACACGATGATAATCCAGCAATTAAACAAGGAAAATTACTTCGCACGAATGACTGAAATGCTGCCACTCGGTGCTCCAAAATACGGACTTCTTTTCAAACGCACAAATTTCTCAATTTGTTAACTAACTGATTTTCGACGCTGTTTAACTCCAAAATAACTGAAATTTGAATTGTTTCATAACCGCCAAAATTCCACTTTTTCTTAAAATATATATATCAAATACACTCTTTTTTAAAATATCAATATATAAAACGTCGTCAGACAATCAATGTTGGAAAATCTGCTGCAATAACTAAAGGAAGCTGTAGTCGCAAGAATGAGATGCTACAGTTTCAAATACCTTTGCTCAACAATCTCCGACAATGGCCGTATGAAAGTGGAAGTCTACGCCACCTGGACGAAATGGGCAAGAAGTAGAAGAACATAAAGAAACCCTAAAGTCCAAAACATAATAACAAGGGAAATGGAATCACAACAACTTGGATCGATGGAGCTGAACGTGTGAAGACAAGACTCCACAGAAATGGACCCTGCAACTAAGCGGGACAAACGCTAAGGAAAAAAATTTACGTTAAATAATAATAGTTATATATATTGGTGTCGTAATCACGCACTTTGTTATTCGTTTGCTGCGTTAACAAATGGTTTAATTATCCAAGTTTGAGCTCACGAAATGATCAACGCTGCAATCAAAACCTGGACCCGTTGACCTACAATGCAACAAGAAAATATTTTTCAAGAATCAAATCATGGATCGGTTAATATAAATTAAATTTTGCTGATTCCAATAGCTATACCAGGATGAATCATTTATTATCCAATATAAAATTGGACGATGCTTCTTTTTGACTTTTTTCCTTACAAATTTCACCTTTCACATACATGTGAACGACTCTCACTCTTGATCAAGTTAATATCTTTAAAATATGCAGGCTTTGTCCTCCCACTTTACAAATTTCGTTGGATGCAATTTTTCGGTTATTTTAATTTGCAGAGAAAATTTTATTAGCAGTCATTTTTCACAAATCAAGAGGCAATTATTTTGCGTAGCCTTAAAAAAATGAGATTTTTTTTGAAGTCATTACAATTGCAATTCATAAAACAGGCTGACTTCCTTTTAATTTGTCAACGATGCATAAAATGGAATTTAGAAACCAACGAAAATGTTTATGCCCAATCAAAGAAACTTCCGCCTAATTAGCCGGTTAACATAATTAGTGTTATAACTATTTTAGTCAAAATGTAACATGCAATTCCAAGCACCTACTGCCCTTTATGACATCCGTCATACTGCCGAAGCTCCAAGTTTTTACTTCAATGACGCAAACGGGACTGGCGATGCAATAAATGAATGGGGCAAATGGCCACAACCAGAAGGAAAAAGTTCGAACAATTAATGTTCACGCGTTTATTTCCAGAAGTAAAGACTGCCTATCTAATTAAAACGAAAGGAGATAAAATAAAGATTATGAGGGATTCTTCAGGAATCAGTGTAACCGCTTTTCGCTGTCTGAAACGTATTAATGGGCATAAATATACGTGAGAATCCAGTCTAATAGCTCAATGAAAGTTAAGTACGAGGCTAAATTATTGAGCAAAAGACGACGGCACGAAAAGAGGAAACCTCGAAATCTAAATCTAATTCATTTCGTGCCCGAAAACCTGAAATACTCGCTAAGATGCCACAATTTTAATAATAAAGAGCTTTTATTCACTTGCATAAATCGTTATAACAACAAATAACATTACTAATTCCAAATAAGTGTGCAAACATATCTTGGTAATAATTTTAAACTCCAACAGCTCTTTGATTCAGATCTATTGAGAACAGAATTTGTAATGCAACCATATACTTTCATTAAGTTCACTTCAGATATTATTACGTAAATCACTGTCGAAATAAAGATCATCAAGTAAGTACTTGGTGATCTTTGTTCAGATGAAAATCCAGCCGAGATAAAAAAAGATTATTTCATACAGACATTTTATGATTTATTCGGTCCTCCGTCAACTACTTTGTCACTTGCGGTATCAATAGTTGCAACAGTTGTAGTATCCTTTTTCTCTCTCTCACTGAATTTCTTGTATTCTGTCTCCACTAATTTCTGAAGCTCTGCCTTCCAGCCCAACAGTTCCGCTAGTTTCCATGCACCATCATCTGTTGTGCCTTGCCAAAACACGTCTCTAAATAAAGGTTTTGGAAAATTTGACTTCAGTTGAGAATCTATCTTGAAAAAAATTCTTTAGCTCGTTCACCCAACGTGAATTTCCAAAAAACAGTTCCACGAAAATTTCTTAAAATAGACGGTATCTATTGCTAAAGATCACGCTATTCTCTTGTTACCACAAAAGCAAACCTGTAGTTATCCTTATTGCGATAGCATAAGCCAGAAGAATACAGTGAACTCATACTATGTCCAGCTTCTGTTAAATTAATCAACAATCGCGGTACACCATCGTTAACTTCATCAACTAACCCTGCGAAAGGATGTACAACTAGAGATGTTCCCATTATGATCAGAAGATCAGACTTGGAGAAATCCTGAAAAGGTTTAATTCATTGACCTTCACAATCATTCTTATGAAGGACATAAATTTTGCACTGCCTGTCAACTTCATGCATTTTGAACGATACTCTGATGGAACAAGTGAAAAATCGTGTTGGAAGATTTTCGCCGAAAAATACGATATCTGGCTTAACAATTCCACCACAACTATCGCAATATGCTACTTTGACATGTTCCGCAAATAGTTTGTCTGAAAAAAATTTGGAATGAATTATCCATTTGTTCTACCTCATCTTCCATTTTTTATCGTCTACCTGAAAACTCTCAAGATTTTCTCACTACTTAGAAATTCGCGGCCAAAACTATATTAGACCTTCAGTAGACATGAACATATATCAATTTTAAATTCCACTCAAATTTATATCCTCCTTCTTCGCAACTAAGGGAACAAATGTTTTGGAGAGTTGCAACGTGAAAAATCACTCACTCATTATCCAATTCAAATCAAATTTTGCGCCACAAGATAAACAAGTGCTTGTCCGATGACATCCATGAGCTGTTACCAGTTTATCTTCACTAATACCAGTCATAAATTCCAAAGAATCAATATTCTGAAAGCAAATAAATTTGTTTCAATAAATAGTTTAGTCGAAAAAAATACAGACATTCTTCCTTCCTCCTTGGTAGACTGGTTTCTTTTTTTTTGATTGAAAATCGTTATTTTTTGACTTGAACATCCGCCATTTTATGCAAGCATGCAAGCAACCTGACAGATCGAGCAATATCAAGCACTTTCAACCATAATGATTGCGTTCTTATGCCCATTTATGATGAAAATGAAAACGGAAGAGAAGTGCTGAGCAAGCACAGAGATTCCTCGTGTATGAAATTTAATGATTCTCTTCAACTAACGTTAGAAAATCACGAGATAAATAAGTATGAATAATCGAGTCCGTTAACATAAAAGCACTGTAATAATGTCACGCAAATAGCAATATAACGTACCTGTGTGTACCACCGTAAAAGCATACCTTTTTCAGCTAATAAACGAATTAAATAATGGCAAGGAGTAGGCTGAAAACACAGAAATTAACGTTGCTATTTTTCCTGTAATTTCGCCCACCATTTTTGAGCTAACCAACGCAAAATATGAAACTTAGATCTTTTTTAAAAGTTTTTTAAAACCTTCACTTTCAGATGCGACGGGAACAAATCTTTTGCTAATTTGTAAAATGGTTCAGGATGTCCTTTGAAATAAGTAATATCAAAAATAGCCATTGGATCCGGCAAATTATACTGCGACACATTATCATATAACCCAGTCCCTGGATATTACAGTAATTATAATTGCAAAATTTACATTCACGGTACTTGCATCAGGATGACATAGTAAATCAAGATAAGAAATTATTTGCTTACTGAATATGAAATTCATACGAAAAATCATGAAAAAAAGCAAAACACAGAATTAAGAAAGGCAACTAAAAAATCAACAAACAAAAATACTTCTAGAAAAAATGCTAAAATAATAAGGATCTGTACGTCAGTTAATGGAAAAAATGATATTTCACGAATAAAATATAGAACTAATACATTTCTTAACCCTAAAGCAGTGAGAGGACGGCAATCTCACCTGGACTTCGAAAATCTGGTACACCAGCGGATGTCGATATACCCGCTCCCGTTAGAACAATTATATTTTTGACCTCATATTTACGAATGTATTCGGCAACACCCTCAATTGTCAATGACGGCAACTTTTGTTTTTTGTCTGAAAACTTTCTTTCCATACTCTAATATTTCACTCAACCTTTCATGGTTTTTCAACCGTGCTGTCGAATTCGACTCACAAAGAAGCAGTTACGATTGCAATAAGAAACTGCATTGAAAATGAAATATTTCAGTTTTCACGCATCATTTGAATGAAGAAAAAACACAATTTCTATCACATAAATTTCATTATTTCTATTCAATCTTATAACGATTCAGTACGTTTACAGCAAATCGATTTCGATGAGCATACTTTTCAGTTTAATGCTATAACTTCTTTTCATTAGACCAGGATTACTTCCATATGTATTGGAATTACTAGGGTTCGAACCACAATAACAAGTTTCAGGTCATACCTTCCGCCTTTTCTTTCGTCGTTAACTTTCCTAATTTCGAGACCAACGCCTCTATAAAACTTGGACTGACAGCATTCTTATTTTCCGTCGATTCCGATGTATCCGTTATAGGTGAACTTTCTAGCTTACCCTTTTCTGCTTCTTGCTTTTCTGACATGGTGTCATTTGTCACATTGTTCTAAATAACCACTCCAATTAAAACCATACTTTTCACATTGGCATACAGTCGCCATAAAGTTCTATCAGTGTTTAATTATGAATTCGAAATCCTCAAAATAAATTTGGAGAATCTAAAAAAATTTCTGAACCGTTCAGTCCCAGAATTTTAGAGGAACCTTCGTATCAAGATCAACATGATCAAAATGAAACTCAACAAGCCAAAAATCCCCTAAGCATTCGAACATTTCGCAACCCTCTCAAATGCCGAACAGTTTGTTTAGCTCGTCAAGAACTTCCCACAACGATTCATAAGTGTTTCTTTATTACTTTTATACAGCACTTCAACGTTATAGAAAATAATAAAGCCACCTGTTTCGTTAATGCAAATGAAGGACAGTTAATTAGCCGGAAATTCCGCAAATTAACAACAAAACGCTTCCAAAATCCAGCTATGTTAAAATCGCAACATGAACTGGTCTGCAGATAAATTGCAAAATTAAGAGAGAACGGTCAATTAATGATAAGAAAGAAATTTCACATAAGAGCTCGTCATAAAATACAATAGAGGGCAAAGGTGAATCCACACTGTAAGGAAAACCTTTTCTACTACGCGTGTGCGCATAATCACTTTTGCTGGAAACCAAATATTTTCGCGGAAATTTTCATTCTGTATGGAAATTCACAAATTGCAACGTCTGATAATAATTAGAAAAACACAGATGACTGATATCAAGGAATGCGGATTCATAGTCCAACGGATTAATCCGCAAGTCGAGAGATTGATACATACATCAACCCCCAGATTTGTTATCGCCGACGAAATACTTTAGCGGCGGGTCGGTCGGACAAAGATAGTCGCATGAAGAATGAGATGCAACAGTTTCAAAAAGCTTGGCTCAACAATCTCCGACGGTGGCCGTATGAAAGAAGAATTCTACGCAATACAATAGCTGCCACCTGGATGAAATTGGCGAAAAGTGCAGCAAATAAGATGAAGTGATCGCCTTCAGTTCAACGGCTAATAACAAGGTAGATGGAACACAACAACTTGCATCTATGGAGCCGAACGCACGAAGAGGATGCTCCACAGTACCGGACCCTGGAACCTAGCGGGACAAACGCCAAAAAATAAAGAACTGAAGAGAAAACAAAATGGTTTAGTAAGAAATGAACCCAACTCAAGATTAAGTGAATGAAATCGAGAACTCAATCAGAAAATACTGCCTTCATTAAGTTAGTGCAATAAGATACTACCGCTACCAATTGCTTCGTCCACTTCAAGAATGGAAATATGTATTGTTACGATTTGAGGTGCGCAAATTTATTTTTAAAAGCTTCTGGGATCCTCACAGCATTTTCAAAAAGACCAATATGAATCAATACACGGATGGTTTTACTCCATACGATGCAGCCGTTTCCACAATTTCTGGTATCCAATTTCACGAAAAAGTGCTTTATAAAATACCTCGATAATGTCCTTACTCACATGACTTGCTGATTTATAGACTTCTTCCAAACAGAAAAATATGTGAAATGAATTTTTTAGAGGTGTAATTTCGAAATTCTAAAATTTAACCAACTACGCGGGCTGTGTTAATATTTCTTTCATAGAAAAAAGTTTGTATCAATGCCCAATTTAGATCATCAAATTTAGTCTTCTATATCCTGAACGGAACACATCTTTCAGCCTATGACCGTTGATCTCTCGGAATTGTGACTACGAATGAAAGTGAATGATTTAATCTACCAAAAAGGTCTTAATTAAAGCTTTAAATGATAACGATCAAAATGCATTGAGAAGAGAAATATCGAACAGACTAAATAAAACAAATGCATGATTTCAGTCTTCCTTTCAATTTTGCAGAAATATGATTAAAGTTCTTTGTATATTACACCAAAATTACGAGAATTTTTATATTTTAGTTAAAAAGGCTTTCTTCAATTGAAAGGGAAACTTTTGAGAGATTGCTACAAGCATTACGCTTACATAAGATCTTAAAGAATGGCACTAGAAATTTTTAATCCAACGAAGTCAGTTTCTCGAAGTAGGTTGCTTCTTGAGCATTTAGTAGTTTCGATCTGGAAAAACATAAAATTAGAATCATTCGCTTTCGAAGTTTTAACAAAATTGTTGTGGACGAACAAGTTCAATAATTACATACATTGAACCTTCCGCAAATGTGAAGCGCATGCGACTCAAAGCCATGGTAGTAGAGGTTAAAAGAGGCACACATGCTTTGTTTTGCCATTCCTGATCCTAAAAAATGGTCTTATCCTATATTGAAGCGAGTATTGATTATCTTCAAAAAATAACGAAGAAATAAAAAGCACTGAAACGAATTAAGCTCTTATTTAGTAAAAATAAATTAGCACAAAATAAAAACACTTTTCAGAAAAAAAAAAAACTTCAACATGTATCGTCCAATTTTCGGAAAAGTTAACAGCATTCACAGAAAAAACTAACCTCCTTTGCACAACGCATATATCTTTCAAGGTGATTGCAAAACTGAAGTAATGCCGAGACTATTTGCTGTAAATCTTTTTGCACCAAACCGAAACGATCCTCGTTTAACGATGCACATACAAGTGCCGATATACCTGAGTGGAACGCAACTGTCATTTATTACAATGCAAATTAAACGAAATTTTATTCCAACTAAAAGGATTAAAAATTTTTGAACAGTCTTTCCATTTATTTCAAGCAAATACGTCAGCCAAAGCCAATTTATCTAGCAACGAATGCAATTTAAAAAACATTAAAAACTGATCAACTCTGTTTAAAAATCAGCGGCCTGATTAGTTCAGAATCGTGCATGTTTCTTCCATTAGATATCTAATCAAATTAGTGAAAACTAAAAAATTGCAATCAAAATTAATAATTTAATAAATCACACTAATTTTACTAATGAAGTCATCAGCTGACCATAAAAACGATATTAACGGCTACAAAATCAGCGCTTTAATTCGTACACCACAATATCATCCAATGTATGCACTATCACATAAAATGTGATTGGTGGACTGGATTATTCCGTGAAATTAACTGAACTTATTCAGAAAAAAAAAGATGGACCTTTCAGCAAACTAACTTTCTATTGCTAGGATAGCAATATATACGTCGAAGAAAGAAACGATACGATGATTGATATGGATCAAATATTTGAATTTAGCTAGAATGGATGGCAAATTATTTGTAGTATTTGCATACGGTGAATCCTTGTTGTCTTTCCGCAAATTGACAGATAAGAAACGTTGCCGAAGACCGTCTAAAAACATGAAAATGAGCAGAACTGATGGCAAGAAAATTTTGAATCAGTAGATCATAATTTTTTCGATAACAAGTCACTAATATTTCCTCTGATTCAAAATCGAAGCGTCAACAAAAAAAATACTGGAGTAATCGCTCGACCAATAATTTTGAAACAAAATACATGTAACAGTCTCCATCAATAATCTAGCAAAACCATTAGTCATTAGTCAAGATAAATAATTTAGCTACTAAATACGCCAGTGTTAAACTGATATACACTACTGATGCCCAAATATAATTAAGCCGAGATCCTTAATTAATTTATCCCAGCTGTTATAATTTTTCGAAATAGCGAAGAACGGAATAAAGTACCTTTCTGCCATGCCATTTGTCCCAGAATAGCTGGACGATTACTGTCTGATGAAGGCAATACAGGAGCAGTCTGAATAGGAGCTCATACTTTTTAATGTAAAGAAACACAAACGAAATCTGATTGCGATAGAGAGAAATCTTCAAATTATATCATTTTGTTCATTGCAAGAACAGAAAATCTCGGATCATCGTCTAATTTCGCTCAATGCCCTTGTTAATGCAACCTTGAATTACTATAAGATTTCAGAAAGATTTAGTCGACTTTAAAATGAAAGCATCATCAAAAGAATCTTACCACACTTGCGAATGTTTCGGATCGAATGCGGTTATTCTCATTTTCAAATTTTAGACTTAATTGCTGTATGTGTCGTAAACAAGAATGTCTTACAGAATTCCAGTTTCGAGGATGACCACCTAAAACCGTTATGATAGTTCCATTAGAGCAATAGAAATCGAATTGCAAAGCTTTGCAATCAATTCTTGTTATTGAAACATTCAGCCACTTTATTAACTCAATCAAAGAAATGACATATTTTCGCCACTTTTAAATTCAACTGACAATTTAGATAATTAAGAATTCTCAGCTAGTTTATAATTAAAGTGGATCTTTCTTGTTAAAAACGAAAATACCTGGTTGACTAAGGGAGAATATAATTTGACGACGGCGGTGACAAACAGCACTTAATGACCGCAAATCCCAGAATGCAAATGCCTGAGAAACGAGAACGAAAGAATTGAAGAACTATATCACTAATATGAAAAGCCACCATGTTAAATTCAAAAAAAAAAAAAAACAACCTTTATCATGCCATCAAATTCAAGGGCATCCATCAATGTCCTCCGTTCCTCTGGAGTTGGATTCAATATGGCATGAGGTGGTGGCATAGGAAATTCGTGACTCTGAAAAATAGAAAAATATCACACTAAGAACTTGTTCTCAACATTGGAGTCCCACCTCCTTACTGAATTAAGTACACTTCGGACAACCAAATTATGCCGAAGAACTACCTGAAGAACGAAAAGTTTGATCAGTCCTAGAGCTATATGATGTAGAAAATAGTGGACCATTACAAGCACCAAAGTGAAAAAGTATAAAGAGATGCCCAACATATTTCTAAACAATGACCAACCGTATAACGGTAAGCCTGAAAGCATACAGATTTTTAGCAGCGATGGAGTCGAAAATTTTGATTACTGCTTGTTTTCATGTCCCACATCAACAATACTAAGGAAAACTCGAGAAATCCGTAGTATTAAATAGATCAGTAATTTAAAATAATCGAAAATAAATTTTCTTATTTATGTAAGCAAGATACATATAAGAGAAGAAGCGAGGAGGATGAAGAAAAGAAAAATTCACCACAAGCTACTACAAAAAACGCAATCCACTTCAAAATTAAAGAAAATTTCCTATCCAGGATGGTCTTTGTTGCTGGTATCAGAACGGAATTAAACTGCATGCATGGTCTCACCTGAAATCTATTGAAATTACCACTATGCTTTAATGATCCGATATTGAAAGGAAATGTGTTTTAAATTCAGAATCCTGATGACCAAAACTCTGCTGAATAAATACCGGTAAAATACTTAGATAGATTAAGCCTAAGCGTAAAAACAGCATGTCATAAAATAATAAGAAATGTAATCATTTTATTACTTGTCCATATAAATAATTCTTTTCCTTCAAAAAGTAAAACCAAACATTAAAAAAGCCCAGATTCTTGAAAAAAAGTAGCAAGTGGTAAAATTACAACGCTATAATCCGCTAAAAATTAAAAAAAACAAACAACACTGCAGCGATAAACAAACTCATTTGATTTATATTGAGGAAAAGACTTTTTAACTACATTACAGCTTACTTCAATAACAGGAAATATAAGTCGATGATTTCTTCGAAATACTTCATGAAAAGTTAGTACAGCGTGTGCAACAACCAGGATGTAAATGAAAAACCTGTCGATGAGATATGGAATTGCAAATTATATCACACGCATACATTTATTTAGCTAATAAAAAATAAAATAATTTTTCGAATGGAAAAAAATTTCAAATAGAAAAAATGGTACACTTGAAAATACCTTGTAATTTCAGGGGAATTAGAGCCTAGCGATAAGCACACAACTTGTGAAAGAGCAGTACTCAGCGAACCCAGATAAATCAACCACGATCGTGGAGATTTGCACGACAGTCTAAAAGCAAAAAAAGAAACTATTTCAAACTGCAATAAAAGTACATTATTAAAATATAATTCGCTTTATGGACACTACCAAAATTTGAAAATTTTCAATGGCAAAATTTCTCAAGTAGAATTACAAAAGTTTTCAAAAAATAAAAAGTTATCAAAATTTAAATAGTTGAATAACCTGTCGTCGCTGTTGAAACGCAATACGAAAAATCCATATAAGGCACCATGAACTGCACCCAGTATTGCAAACAGGGACGAATAAAAAAAACTTCTTAAGGAAAATAACAGCAAAGAACAATCTAGAAATATTTAAAATTTATTACTTCCAGGCGACGTTATATAATTTATAAGCAAAGAAAAAAACTGTTACAGTGATGATCTCTGAGAAACTGACATGTGGCAACATTCAGCATTAATATACCCATTAGTAACCCTGTCAAACAAACTCATCACTTATTTATGATGCTATACCAGTCGGATAGAGGTTTGAAGGCATTGCGTCATTCAATATGTGAAAAGATTTCGAAACATCTGATCTTTTCAAAACTTCGAATTCCAATGTTTGATTTTTTATTCAATAATAGTTCCAATGGTTCTGCGCTTAACCACAAAAAAAGGAAAAATTACGGTTAAGAAATATAAAAAATTTCATATCACCTAAAGCTGCCTGAATAGGATGTAGAAAAGAAATTTGCAAAATGCACGCAGCAACGAAATACACAGGAATACAATATAATCCATGGCAAATGATAGCTTTTAAAATCCGTACAAGGACCTAAAATTAAATTTCGTACTAAAAATTAGTATAACATCCTAAATCTTGTGGTGAAATATTCAGATGCAATAGTCATAAATGTTGTGACAATAACACGATTATAGAAAATAATGTTAATATATTTACGATATGCTGAAACCATTCCGATTTCAATTCAGTGGAGATCTGAGGTTTCGGATATAACTGCTCTGATTGTTTCGGGAAGCAAGAGTTCAACTGTTGCTGTTTTTGATTATCAGTTGCAGCCGGTAGCAAAAATGCTGCCGATGGATCAAAATCGTCAAATCTTACAGCCATTGATGACGGTTCACTATTATCTCATACCTGTAAACCATCGATATAATGATCTCACCCAATAACACACTGAACAAAAAAAAAAAGCCGCAACGACTTAAAGCTTTCTTAGCGAAGACTTAAATTTATAAAGACCAGATATTTAGGAAAAATGCTTTGCAGGATTTCTTTGGTTTCATTTCGAGATTTATGGAACTTGCAGAGCTTCAGCAAATGAATACTGCCACATCAAAAGTCGAATGTTTGATGTTTGGAGAAATAAATCATGAAAAATTCGCCGCTATAGAATTTCATTTCCTATGTTGCCATATTCGTATTCGTTGCAAGTCCACCAATTTATCTCAAACCACTGTCAATCAGCTTCGTTGTCCAATGACTTGGAATAGAGAACATTCCAACAAGACGAGTCCAATTAGATTTCGTTTTTGATAGCAAACAAAAATTTATCCCATCCATATGTGCTCAGCATCAACAGCAGGTTATATGAACACAGTCTATCAAAAATACAGTACTTACCAGTTACATCGTTTGCGATAAGTTAAATTTTTGTTGTCAAAACAACAACAATTTAACACTTGTCCAAAAAAAATGTATAAGCTTTAAAACAGGATGAATGCTTTCAATTAAAAAAAAAACGATCTCTTCACGGAAAAATTTATGCAAATAAGTAAAAGAATCAATTAAATTTAAACATTTTACCAATTCTTTGGTTCCAAAACCCTTTCTCAGATATGCTTAGACTAAGCGGTAGTTTTGAAAGAAATGATCAACAGAAATTCCTCAACAGTCATTAAAAAAAACTCTTTTCTTAAACAGAAACGGAATTCAACTATCAAAATCCGCAAAGTTTCACCACCAATCTTAATCCAAAACAGTCAGCTTTACAAAAAATAAATGAACAACAAAAAAAGAAAAAAAGTCGACACGAAAAAATAAAGTGCAATGGATCATCCTCGGAACTGAGGCCGCGGCATTCCACCTGGACCACGTTGATTACCGCGTGGGCCACCACGTCCCCGAAATGCAGTGCCACGCCCTAGAATTATTAAAGCAGTCAAGAGAAATAAAAAATTTAAACAAACTAAATATTATAATTCCCTTAGTTTTAAGCTCTAGTTGAAACAAGAAACATGTTCTTCGAGTTTTTCGCTATCATAAACACTGTTTTACCTCGAAGACCACGTCCATCACGGTTATCCCCCATCCCCATACCAACAGCTCCTTTTTGGGCTCGTCCAATATTCTTAAACATTGGTGCATTCTTCAACATATCCGGCAAAATCATAAATCGAATTTTCGACCCACGTATAAAAACGTTATCCAAATGATGAGTACGTCCATCTCTAAAAGTCACCGTGACATCGCTCATTTGACAGTTCATGTTATCCTCTGCCTGAAATGGTAAAACAGTAATATCCCACAGGCAGCCTTTTTCCGATTAAAGCATGATTTAAGTCATTTGGTGCTTTATGCAACGGAATTCTGATAATGGATAAAATCCAGCTAATTACCGAACCGAAAATCTATGCAATCTTTGAAATAAAACCTACTTCATTCAATTTACCACGGTATACTTCGCCAATCGTCGTTTCAAGTGTTATAACATGACCCTCAGCTTCATGCAAAATTTTGATCGGTACACCAATGGCAGTCATTGTGAACTCGTGAAAAAAAAAGCTGAAAAAAAGCGGTAGAAAACCAGAGGATAAACGATAACAAAAACATTGCCAACGACTAAATTTCAACGGTCCTAATAGCATTTAAAAGTACTATATATATATACGTTAATCGTTGAGCGGTTACCACATGCTTAATTTACCAAGTCAAAAAATATTTTATACGCTTTTACTATGAAATTATAAAAACGATGTCATATGCAAAATGATGAATAAGATCGTCTCTGAGATGACATAAATATAGCAAGAGTTAAAAAGTGCAAGTTAATAATATCACTGGAACAAAAAGATTTCAAATTTTAGGCTATGATATTCCACAATGCAATCACATGATAACCACCCCGAAAAGGTCAATTGAACAACAGACTTCATCGTTTTTTTTTTTAACTATGAAATGAATCGCAGTACCCCAAATGAGAGAACAAGTGCTATAATATGCGAAAGCAGATAAATGATGAATGAACAAATATGTACATCCGTTACTTCGTCGTCACTTTTCTTGAAGCACTGCGTGCAGAGGAAGTTAATCAATCAACGGATCATTTTAGGTGAAAGATACATTACATACTTGCATTCAAATGAAATCCAATTTCAGGAGTTCAGGATTTACATTCCTTTGACAATAGCAATTCACCTACCAAAAAGAAAACAAAATTTTGAGACCAATAAATACAGAACAACATGTAAATAGCAGAAACAAAGTTTTTGCAGATAAACTGTGATTATGACAGGAATTTTAGCATTTAAATTTGCACCATTCCACTAGTAAAAGTGGTGAGAAAACTATTCATGATGAATGCCAATATGTATGCAAATACGTTACCTAAGGAGGACAAGATCACAGCAAGGATAAAGCAAATTTTCGACCAAAAAAATTTTATCCTCACTCTTTTTGAAAGAGTGTAAAATCTATTACTACGATAAAAAGAATTAAAAATGTTCAGGAACTTCGCTGGTGCGGATTCGACCAATCAGCTGTTTCATTCCTTTAACAACGCTCCGCGTCTGAGGGGTTAATTCTTCATCTCTTGCATGAAGCAGCTGAAAAATTGTAGTGATGTAGAATAAAAAACGACTGAAAGCCTACCGAAATTGTAAATCTGTCAAATTTATCGATTTGTTATGAAATTTATAAAATATTAAAAGTAAAAATTTTGAAATCATGATAATAACCTCATTGACAAGGAAGACATTTTCATCGCCTTCTGTTTCATTTCCTACAACTACGGGTGTGCCAGCAACTGAGAAAGCAACTTCTTCCCGACGCAGAGTCCGAAACTTAATATCTCCACTGAAATTCTTTATCTTATTTTGAATTAGATGCAGCAAAAAAAAAGCGGATTAACGGCCAATAACTGTACGCGGCACTAAACAGCAAACCGTCACTTCGACATTTTGCTTACCCATCTCGGACTTTTGGCGTTATAGCACGTGGCAAGCGAACATTTCCAGCTGGTGTTTTCAGCATAATGGGTTTACGATTACTGCTTCTAAATAATAACTAAATTACAGAGAAAAACAGTGAAATTTTCCAAAAAAAAAAAAATTAATTCATTACATCACGATAAAGTTTTTCTCGGCAATACTATACCATATTCGAAAATTTCCAACAAGATTTTCAAAAACTAAACTAACGCTGGAGTCCCTACGTTCGAAAGAGTGTTAAATGGTTCAGGCAATAATTTTCGTGGCCCTCGAAGCCGATTTGCCCAAGCGTTTGATTTTTGTTTTATTTTGATTTTGTTTACATTTTCCTCACTAACACCAGGCTCACCAGTCACTTCATCGATAACAGTGTCTAAAATACTATTTGAAACAGACTTGCAACAAAACCAATTCCAAAGTAAAAATTTTTAGCGTAGAGGAAAAGAAATCGATTTGAAACAAATTACCAGTAGCCTCACACGTTGAAATAAATTCATACAAGCTGCTTTTGCGAAGCTCCTGAAAGTAAGAGTTAGCATATCGCACCGAAAGTTTAATTTTTCTCATCAAAACAACTATGGCCAATTCAGAAATTTGGTTACGCAGATGATCGATGCATACTACCGGAATAAAATGAAACATTTTTCCCAAAATCTTGAAATTAGTCCGCTAATGGTAGATATCACTAATAAATGAGGTGTAATCCACCTTATCAATAAATTAGCATAGTCATATGATTTAGAAGGAAAAAGACTAATAATACAAAATTCGACAACAAACCTCCGGCAGCTGATCTATTTCTTGAAAATATGCTTTAAGGACATCATTTACATCAATAAGCTGTCGAATTTCTGCTAATTTTGCTTCACCTGAAAAAAATTCTGATATACAACTAACCTATCAGAATCGAATTTTTCTGAAAAACTTATTATGTTTTTTTACAAAGGCAAGTCATAAAATCATGTTTTCAAAGTATAGAGTAATCGATTTCACCATGTAAATTATTTTCACTCAAACTTCGTGTTAAATACTACCAGCAACAAATAAACATACCTAAAAGAAACATTCATTAAGATAAAGGAATGACTGATGAGTTTTTCGCTAACCATTCCTACGAGTAACAAGAACAAAATTCGTTAATTCTACTGTTTTGTCAGTAAACCTTGTTTCTTGAAGTTTGTCCTCCATTCTTGAATTCGTTCGAACACATGATCAGACTGTGCCATCCAAATAAACTTCAACGATACCTACAAATGAAATCAAACCGAATCCAATGAATGAGAATACTGTAAGTAAAACTCCATCAACAGATTTTAAAGTATACTGTGAAATCTATATGAAAACGCAAAATTCCTATACATATTACCCGCTCATGTTTTACGTAATTTACATACAAACCCACATATTTTACTGTTACAAAATATGAGGGAACAAAATAGTGCAAAAGAAATATGAAAATGTTTCTTATAGTTCATTTTTCCACTATAATTCTGCAATTTCATTTCATTATATTCATTTATTTAAATTTTGTTATCAAGGGATTGCACTACATTATATACTGTAAAAATACAAAAATAAATAACTGAAAGTGAAGAGAATCACGAGCCATCGTATGTTCAGAACAGTTCATAAACTAAAGTTACAAGAAATCGCGTTATAAAGCAAAGCAAAATCTCAACTTGCTACCAGCTAGCTTGAAAATACTTAAAAAATCTATTCGATACACTTGAAACCCAGGAAACTCACAATATGCCCCTCAAACATCGCGGAATATCCCCTACAACCACAACGTAGTTTTAAAAATTAACGGTGTCAATTTGAGGCCCTAACGTACGCTCGAATATTCAGTTTCATTTTGACTGTTAAACTTCGAACATACGATATAGACCTGCTGTGCCAAGGACCCAGATTTTGGGTTTAATATGCCGGGGAGCTCGTGCTGTTAAGGGGTGGCTTATTCAGTTAGTACGGCCTACAGGGTGTTGAAAGGTTGGTACCTGGATGTGATCTGGAGATGTGATTTGCTGTACATTTGAGGACATAATAATGTGTTCTGTTGAAGGCATGATTGTTTTCGAAATATTGGAGTTTTAGGGAGGACTAAAAGCTTGGAATTAAATAGGAATTTTAGCATATGTGACCAGTGAGATTCTGGTAGAAGCGATAGTTATATGAGATCGGGAAGATGGGGGTTTTGCTGCATGCTGTAGGAGGAAATAAGGTATTTGCCTGCTGTGGAAACAATATTTGTGAAGTGTCACAGTGAGAGTGAAAGATTGAGGAAAAGCTTGAGATTATGTTTGAATTGTATGGCTGCTGAAGGTAAATTCTTGGTTTTCTCACACTCGACTTTAACACGTTGTTTTTTTGCATTTTAGGAATTTAAACAATGCCGCGGCAAATCACGGAAATCAAGGAATTCCTGATGACTGCTCGAAGGAAGGATGCCAAATCTGTGAAAATTAAAAAGAATCCCGATAATGTCAAATTTAAAGTGCGATGCAGCAAATACCTTTACACCCTTGTTATTCAGGTGATCAGTACTTTTTTATACTTTTTTGAGTTTGGGTGTTTTCTTGTTTCTTATGAATTGCCATTCGTTTAAATTCAATTGTTGTGGTCATTGTGAACAATCACACTGTATTTGTTTAATTTATCCATAGCCTGGTCTCACAATTCACCGCGTCTTGTAGCTGTTTCTTTGTTTAGTTTTAAATTTTTATAGTGAGTGGCGTAATTATATTAATAACGATTTTCATATTAGGAATCAGACAGGCGCAACAAGTCTAGTTACTTTCCTGACTGTCTACTCCTTAAAATTCAACAAGGCGTCAAGTATCTGCTTTTTATTCGTTGTCTGAATTTCACATTTCTTACAAAGCAGACAAAACGTCAAAAAGTTCTGGAAAGTGTGGTATTATCTGAGTGATGTACAGATTGCTTTGGTTGCGGTATTGGTGTGATTGAATTCGTTAGGTTATTTATTTTACTGAAAAAATTCAACTTGCGAATGAAAGCAATATTCTAATTTCAGGATAAAGAAAAGGCTGAAAAATTGAAGCAATCACTGCCGCCAGGTCTTCAAGTAAAAGAGCTGAAGTAGTATTGTTTTGGTTGCAATTTCTCATATTAATTTTGATCACTTTTTGTTAATTCTTTTTTCTGGTATATGATTTATTTGTGAGTGGAGATAAACGGATCATTTGATCAGGTATTTGCATGTTCGAACGTAGCTTATTACCAAGTTACAAATTGTCGTGGAGCATGTCATCTTCACTGATAATATGGTGCATGAACGGCAAAAAGTTTTTTTATGTGCGCAAAACAAACGAATTCAATGGGTTAAAAGAAATTTTGTCAGGTAGAACGTAATTATCTGGCATTGTGGAATGGATGTACAAGCTGTAGAATAAAAATAGTGATGGGGGTTCAAACTTTGCTGTCCGAACTTAAAAGCACGTCTGATGTGTTGGAGTAGTTTTCATCCACGGGCACTTAAGATTAGCTTGGCCGCATGGGCTGTGTCCAACTGCGCAGTACCAATCATGGGAAAAGAAAAGAAAAACGGTGACAGCAATCAACAAAACATAAATTGACAGTGAAATAAGTTCAAGACGTCGAATCACCCGTTGCCATCTGCTTTCCAAATTGTCTTGTGGCATAAGATTGACTATTTTCACGCTGCAACTTTGCAGATCCATCAAGTATATAGATGAATTCTACCTGCCTCATCGTTTCCAAAATATTAAGGAAAAGCCGCATATAAATGAAATGTCACTGGCAAATCAAGTGAGCATAAATTATGTTAGATGCATCATATAAAATAATGCTAGCTAACGATTTTACTGGAAGGGTAACTTCAGTAAGGGATGTTAAACTTCACTGTGGAAAATGGTGTCGAATTTGTGGTCAAATATCTGAACAGTTCGAAAGTTATCCGACCATATAATCAGCAACTTCAGTATTTCATCCTGCTTCTATTTTACTTTGTAAAAATTGAATAGTTTTAGGTTTTCGTCAGTGTGTTCAATAAAATATTTAGACAAACCGTATCGCATTCACGGATGCTTCCATATTTCTGATTGTATCGATCAAATATTCCCACGACTGACTGCACACCTGATCAATTTCATCATAGTCAGCCAACAAATTGGATGTAAATGCAAATTTATCTCTGGGTACCGGCGGTGAAGGAACATTTGCTGAATCATTCTGTAACTCCCGATTGGCATTTCTTGTTGACAGTGTAGTTCTTCAGAAGTAAGCAGGTTGAACAACGAAATTACAGAAATGTTAGATTATATGATGGAAATTTAATTTGCACGGATCATGAATCAAGAAGATTACCTGTATTGTGTAAAAAATGATTAAACTTACTCGTACGATAGGTCCTCTGTCGAGATCATTTGAAGGAGAGCGACTAAAATGTAAACAGCGTTTAATGTAATTAGACAGATTTAATTAATTGTGAAACAAGCTAGCATCTTTCTATAGGTTTGGTACCATTTAATTCCTTATAACTTGGCATTGAGAATATAATATTTGAGGAGCTTCACCTTCGCTTTCTACTTCAAATCCTCCAAAAAGCATCCAACCTTCATGTTCCTACTGAAAAAAAATACTGGGAAAAGTTTCCGTAGGCATTACGGACAGGTCTTCATGCCTGTCTTTTTTCACGATTTTACGCTACCCAAAAGAAAGATCTTCAACGGATCGGTGGTAAATCCACCAAACAGTATAACTATGGAAAGGCGCGTAATTGGAAACTTCAATGCTAGGAAGATTTATTGCCTGTCGAACGATTGTTTCATTTATTTCATGATCAGATGCACCTGGTTAGAGTAGATGATCTCATGATTCAGGTCAACATCAAAGAATAGACAGTATAGAATGCCTTTGCTATTCTGCTGTGTACCTCTTTATCAACCCTGCCTTTCAAACAACTGAACTTATGGATTGATTAGAATTCTGGATCTCCTACAGTGATGTGAGACGGATGATATCCTTCCTGTGGTGCTTAGCTACATCCAACTAAAGAGTCCAGTAACCTTTGCAAATCAGGTCACTACTGTCGCACAAGTTCGTTGATCTAGTTGTCTAAGATCCTACGGTAGGCTTCCAGTTATCAAATAAGCGTGAAAGTTTCCAATCCTTTTGCTCTTAGCATTTGTAAGTTAATTTTGGATTTGTAGATAGCCAACTGCCAAAGCATTATTCGATACAAATTTCCTTTTTTTATTTAAATGTAATAAAAACAAAATTTAAATTAATTATCACCGTAGAAATCCTGTATTTATATCAAATGAAAGCCAATGTAAGTACCACGGTATATGGTTGTTACATCTTAAATCTTTTTCCAGAAAAACGAACATTGACGTGGTAACTGTTGATGAGCCAATTATTGCCAACAAGATGAAATAATATAAACCTTAAAACTTCAGGATCATATTTACTGAAAACTTGCTGATGCACTGTGTTTTTTTAGATAACTTTCAGTTCGAGAGATCGAGAGAAAGCAAAGTGATTTCTCGGAAGGATTTTGTTCCTTGTTCAGTGCATATGCTAATGAAATATGTAAATTGAAAATTATTACTATTTCTTCATCTCTCAACAATTTTCATTCATTCTCTCGCTGATCCTTTGAAAATAAGAAAGAAATGCGGAAATTCATGTAACACGTAATGAAACACGCATCAACATGGGGAGAATCCACGCAACGTAAAATTCATTCTTAAATTTGACAAATCGGAAATATTTTTTGTTGTTTAGTGATCGCTATTCGAACTTTCTAACAAAACAAGCAGTAGAAAATCGTTAAAGGGGACAAATTATTCTGCCACCAAATGACCAAATACCTACCAATTAATGGAATGCCAGAAAATGAACCACGTCCTTTACGTGAACTTGAAATGCTGAATTTCGGCATGTCCTCAACAATTGCAAGTAATATGACACTCATACTCATTAGCGTCATTATACCAAGGCGAAATTTTGCATCTCTAAAATATTTAATTTAATGAAAATTTTGACGAATGCCATTTTCAACTTTTCCTTTAGAATAATCAGCAAGTATTTCATTCATTTCATTTCGGCCATCAGTTCTATTACGAACTTTAGCGATTTGATGAATGAAGGATCTGTATGAGGCGCGCTCCTGAGCGATTCGTTTTA
>JABVXS010000827.1:0-22689 GCA_013365335.1 Madathamugadia hiepei | reverse complement strand
CTTACCTTTCTAAATTAAAATGCTTTCAACACGAATTACTTAATACTTCACAAAAACACACAAAAACACACATACACACATACACACACACACACACACGCACACACCTATGCGTAATCATTTTAACGTGAAAAATTAAAAAAAAAAATGGTTAAGGAAATTACCTCACAAACAAAACTTTGTTGCTGATCATGATGTGCACAGTATACGCCAATTCCATGTAATATAATACCTGTTCCATCAACACTTAATGAAATCGCATCACATGCACCACTACTTACATCCCAACTTGCATGTGCTATTGTATGTCGAAATCTTAAGGTAAAAAAAAAAAAACAAAATTTTTTTCATTCAAATTTTGCAGAAAAAATAAATAAATAAATTATTACTGTTGTAGAAAATTTTTTAAATTTTCAAAATTGCACGATTCGTTTAAAAAATCATAAGTATGATTTTTCCATTTTCTTTTGAAAATGTTTGTTAATTGCAATGCAATCTTGCCCAATATAAATGAAAAATAAAAACAACAAAAAATGTTAAAATTTTTTAAAATTATTGAATTCGTTGAAAAATATATAAAATATAAATTTTATTAAAAAAAAAATAAATGTTAAAAGAGAAAATAACCGATTTGGTGTTTGTAAAATTGGTTGACGATCACCAAGAGCATCCTTTGATGTTACAAGTTCTCGTGCAATTGCCGTAATTAATAATTGTGCAACATTTCGAAGGCGTTGTCGACTTTCATTCTATTTGAAAAATAAAAAATTAAAATTTTTAATGGAAATTTTAAAAAAAAAAACAACGATGTTAGGATACGAATAATTTGATAGTTTAAAATTTTTGAAGTTTTAGTTTAAATTTTAAAAAAAAATTTTTTTTTTTTGAGTTTTAAAAAAGCTGATAGTTTTTTATTTGACCTTTATGATGATAATTTTCAACAACAAAAAAAAAAATTAATTAGTTGTGAAAAATTTTTATTTTAAGCCTAACCTGAATTGGTGTGGTTGACAACGATGTAAAAGCCATTTCAAAGAGAAAACGAAAGATTTTTTGCAATGAAATTAAACGTTGCTGATTTGTTGCTAAATGCTTTTCATCCATTTGTCCGGTTATTTTAGCGAGCAAAATTGGATATTGCGTGAAATTACGTTCTGAACCAAGTAAGGTTGGCAAAATCTGAAATACGTGCAAATATTGTTCTCCGTTCATTATTGACCTTTTATGTTTACATTTTTTTCCGTTCATTATTGACCTTTTATGTTTCCATGTTCACATTGACCATTTATTATTTGTTGAATTTGCATTATTGTCTATTGGAATGTTTATGAAGGGAATGAAATTAATTTTCAATATTAATTATGAAATCTGTGATGGATAATAAAATGATAAGAAATTAGTAATTTTTGTGATCGTCAAAAATAATAAATCAATAATCGACCATAAAAAATGATTGCTAATTAATGAACAATATTTTCCACTAATTTCTCCAACAATATAAATCCTTAATTCTCAGGATTTTTTATTTTTTTTTCTTTTTAATTCATATAATTCAAGCATTTTTATTTGTATTCTTTTTTTTTCCTAAACAAAATAATATTTTTATTAATGATTTATTTATTTTTTTTGTTTTTTCATATTTTTAACTGATAATGCAATTGTGCATTATCACTTATGCACTTGTTCACTTCATTACTTGAGCGATTCTGTAATTGTGCACCTCTGCACCGTTTTTACTTGTGGCATTCCTGTACATGTGCATCGTTTTACTTGTGGCATTCCTGTACATGTGCACCGTTTTTACTTGTGGCATTCCTGTACATGTGCATCGTTTTACTTGTGGCATTCCTGTACATGTGCACCGTTTTACGTGTTATGCACTTCTGAACCGTTTTACTTGTGGCATTCCTGTACATGTGCACCGTTTTACGTGTGGCATTCCTGTACATATGCACCTCTGAACCGTTTTACTTGTGGCATTCCTGTACATGTGCATTTTCCAAAATTTTCATTTTCCAGTTTTCTTTCAATTTTTTCCCAAAAAAAATTTTTTATATTATTAAATTTTTTTATAAAAGAAATAACGAAATAAATTTTCTCCACACATACATATTCCTGATCTAATAATGCGTTAAGTAATGCAACCAAAGACCATTCACGATTTGGTGTTGCAATGAGGAAGGCAAGACGATTCAGAAAAATTCCTGAACTAGGATAGAGGACATGAGAACATTGGACGGCACAATGCACCGCTTCATCAAGTAATATTGAATAAGCTGTACTCTGAAAAATTATTTCATAAAATATTGAAATATTTCTTGAATAAAAGTTCAAATGACAATCTACGACTAAAAACTATTCCCGATTATAGCGTTTGTCATCATTTGGTCGCATGGGTACGTTACTATGGAGCGTTTGTCTCCAAACGTCTTGGTTATTGTTCACATGGACTAGGCCTTGCCTACGGTCACTATTCGCATAGACCGGGCTTTGCCCATCGCTGGAGTACGGCCCTAGTATTTTCATTACTGCGACTAACTTTTCGCCCAATCCCACCCATCGGAAAAGTCTGTCGTCGGAGATAGCGCAACTGGGACAACGAACCCTTGTGTTAATCTTTTTTTTTTGTTACGCGGATCATATCACCTTGCTATGAATGATCCAATAGTTTAAATGACAATCAAAAACCTAAATTGACACTTTTCTTTAATTTCAATAATTTAAACAAAAAAAAAATGCAAATGAATTAAGCTAAATTTTTCTTTGATTGATTTAAATTAAATTTTAAAATATTTTATAAAAAATAATGAACAAAAAAAAAAAAACAAATAATATTTAATATGATAATTGAAAAACCTAAATTATTGCTTTTTTAATTATTTATATTCAAACGGATTCAGTTAATCATAAAAATTCTGATATTTTTCAGTGGATAGATGTATTGGATTAAAATATTCGTAGATATTTTAACATTCAATATTTGTATCGATCGTAAGCGGTCGGTTCTCGACGACACACCTTAGCGACGAATGGTTCGTGCAAATTTAGTCGCAGTCGCATTGAATGCTAAGGGCATACTGCAACGATGACGTGCATGGACAGCACCTGATATATGCGAATCATATGATGATCAAGGGTTTACTGGCTTATGGACAAAGCACAGAACTGTGATGTGCAGACGACGCTTCACAATAGCAGACCCTACAACCACGTGGAGACAAAAGCTAGGAAGAAGAAGAAGTATTGGGTTAAAAGGTTATATCCAGAATCCATGGATTAGTGGGATTAGGCCTCAACAAGATGTTCGGATAATTTTTTTTAAAATATTTGAATAAAGTGAAATTTCAAAAATTTTAAAACTTAAAAAAAGTGTTTTTTTTTTTTTTTTTAAGAATTCTATTGAAAATACTTACATCACAATGTTGATCATTTGCAATTTCAAAAATTGAATTAATTTTTGATGCAAAATGTAGCATTTGCTCAGCAATACTACTTGATGGTTCTTTTTGATGCAATTGTTTGCCATCTTTTGATGATAAATAAAGTGAGCAAATATAAAATCTGAAAAATTAATTTTTTTAAAATTTTTTGATGAATTTTTTTAAAATTACGAGCAATAATTAATGGCAATTAATTTGATAAAAATTAATTCGATTAGTTAATAAAAATTTAATGATGAGGTAAACTCTTTGTATAATTCCATCAATTAAAATTAATTCAAAATTCATTCAAAATTAGTTTTAAATTCATATAAAATATTGAAATTTTCAATTAATCAATTGAAATTTTGATAATTAATACTCATTTTAATTTATTTATTGATTTAAAACTAACAATTTTATACCGAATTTTTTTCCATCATTTATCGATGTGAAAAAAAAAAAAAAACTAAGATTTGACCTTATTCTATTCTAGTCTAATTGTTTAAATAATGATATTATCATTTTTCGAAATATAATAACCTTTTATTAAATCACTGATCACTTCCCTGCTATCTTTGTAAATTGATTATAATTCACAAAAAAAAGAAATTAATTTTACAAATTAATTAATTACTTAATTAATTAAAAAATCACCGTAAAAATTTTAGTGATAAGATGACAACAATCATATGGCATTCTTGAAGCCATAATTTATCTTTGTCAAAATTTTCCACCAGCGCTTTTTCAATTGACCAATCAAGCAGACGAAATAATGATTGAAAGGTTACGGTAGAAACTTGTAATAAATGATTTGAACTGATAGCACATGATATGCAATCATTGGAGCTGAAAAAGAAAAAAAAATTGTTCAAAAAATTATTATGGGCATGATTCAAATTTTACTATATACAAAGAGAGAGAGAGAGATAGAGATAGAGAAAAAGAGACTTTTAATTAATTTTAATTAATTAATCATAAAAATCATTGAGCTGCAGTTTAATATTTGTAACAATTTTTTTAAGCCGAAAAAATACTAATTGGTTGAAAGGTTTTGCCATAATATTAATCATTACTTGAGTAGTAAATGTTTCTTTTACTAAAAATATTCTAAAAAATGAATAATTCCACAAATGATTATTAACCATATATCATTTTAATAATAATTTTGAAAATTTTAAAATATTTGAAAATTTTAAAATAAATTTATATAAAACATTTGCCATTTTCGTATTGCATTTATGCAATAATTTTTCAAACATACATATCCGTCGTTTTATCTTTTATGTAAGCATTGTTAGCTGCTTTCGCATCTGATGCTTCCGGAATGAATAAAAATTCCGGAATTTGACCAACGCTAACATCAGTACCATTATTCGACATACGTGAGTTACGAAAAACGAACTGTACACCATTATCACCGGTAACACATAACTGACCATTTGAACCACAATCAGAACTTGGACCACTTCAAAAAGTACTGTAGCAATATTTAGCAGCTGATATGATAATAACGATGATAATGATGTGATGATAGTGATAAATTACTGTAGCAATATTTAGCAGCTGATATGATAATAACGATGATAATGATAGTGATAAATTACTGTAGAAATATTTAGCAGCTGATATGATAATAACGATGATAACGATGATAATGATAGTAATAAATTACTGTAGCAATATTTAGCAGCTGATGTCATTGGACTTTTTGTTTGCTGATAAATTATAAGTTACAAGTTGCAAGCTATCTTACTAGTTTTAAATTATAAAGCCTTTTATGTTACAAATTATAAGTTATTGGACGTTTTATAAGCTACAAGAAGTATGCCATTAATAGGGATATCATCCAATCTACCGTATCCATCCATTGATAAACTCACTTAATTTGTGCGCAAATAACATGCCACAAGTTAGATTTGATTGATATATACCGTGGAAATAATAGTTGTGCTTTCTCATGTGCAGCGCATTCATAAAGCATTTCATCCGATTCACCGATTAATTCCACATTTTGCTCATCGTAATCCGGTGGACAGAGACGATAAAGTTTCAACCGGAAAATTGGATCCTTTTATGTTCAGTGATCAAAAAAAAACAAATAAATAGCAATACAAATATGCCTTACTGTAATTACAGTAGTAAAAATATTACCATAATCTCGTTTATCAATGCTACTGTAATCAAAGTAATAAATGTTACCGTAATCTTGGTAATTAATGCTACTGTAATTACAATAGTAAATATTACCGTATTCTCGTTGATCAATTCTACTGCAATTACAGTAACGATGTAAATTATTATTATTATTTTTTTTTAATAAATACATTAAAAATATTTTAGGAATTAAAAAAAATTATTTTAAATTTATACTTTGCAATATATTCACCACGTCCACCGTATAATCCAACACCATAAAATCGTATATCACATGATGTACGAAATTGAATTGCTTCCACCGAATGAGCGGAATATCCCCAACCACCACCGTAACCATCAAATCGATTTATGCATTGATAACCATGTGATAAATTACGCCCATTTCCGGTGCTAATTACATTTGATACTTTTGCATCCATAATTATCGCATTACCCTATGGTTCAGAAAAAAAAAAAGAATTCACTAATTATATTTTCAAATTGTATGATTTGAATTAACTTTTTTTTTTTTATTTCCTCAATTAATATTTCCATTAAAAGATTTTGCAAAATTCGACTAAAAAAAAAAAAATGATAATTTAAAAGGTACCTTTGGGCCAGCTAATTGTTTACTTTCAAGTAACGTTGCAGCATATGTAATGCCAAAAAAATTCAATGCAACTTGTTTCATTGATAGCTTTGTTTCATTTTTTATTGGAATGATAAATTCGGGTGCACGTAAAAATTTCGTTTCGTTCAAGAATTCTCCCAAATCATTGTTGACAATAATATTTGTTTCAAATTTTTTTTCACTAATTGGAATACAATTAGTAATTGATTGAACACGCATTTCGGCTGTATTAAATCCCCATAATAAATTATATTTTGATTCCAAAGTCCAACTAGAAAAAATAATAAAAAAAAAATTATGACTAATTAATTTATATTTTTTCATGGGAAAAAATTTTTGAATCAAACTTTTCAAAAATAATCAATTTAAAAATTTGCACAGCAAAAACATGATATATACATTTTAAATTATTTCAAAACAAAAGGTAAAAAATTAATGGAAGGTGGGGGGTGGGGGGGGGAAAAACAAAAGCAATAGCATACTTTGTATAGAGACCATCAGGACCCAATGAATACTGATGAAAGATGTTTAACTTCCGCCGTATTGCCATGTAATCCTTACCAACCTCATTGGGAAAAATCATTATTGTTTCATTGTCGGCGACAATCTAGAAATGAAAATCAGGGATACGGTAGCCAATCCATTTGAAAACAATTTAAACATTAGCAGTTTAAAAAATATTTCGTCATCAATGATATTTCGTCTACAACGATTGCATCCAATCAATATCTTCAAATCACTTTCTCCCAATATTTTGAAAACTTAAAAAAAAAAAACCAATCAAAATGATTTTGTAATTCTTCTTATCACTAAAACTACATTGTCATTTGCTGCTTACAGCAATCTTTGGAATTACTGATAACATTTAATCAGTAAGAGCTTGCAAATAGTATGCTAAACTAGGAATGTAAAAAAAATGTTTGACTCCTCAAAATTTCCAACAAACTTACAGCAAAATTATTTCCCAAAAATATCAACAAATTTTTGCAATTTTTATCACTAATGAATTTCAAATCTCACTGAAACATTTTCCTAATTTATTCAGTGATAGAAAAAAAATGACAATGTAATTTTAGTGATAAAAAGAAATGACAATGCAATTTTAGTGATAAAAAGAAATGACAATGTGATTTTAGTGATAAGAAAAATGACAGCGTGATTTTAGTGACAAGAAAAATAACAATGTGATTTTAGTGATAAGAAACAAATGACTTCTTGATAAGAAAAAAGACAATGTAATCTTGGTGATAAGAATTTTTTTTCTTAAATTTTAGATAAATGATGATTCTTACCTGACAATCTGAAATGACATCATTGCTATAAATCCGAATTTGCCTATGAATTAGGGTGGTATCACCGGATGCACCAATCCATGTTGCTACAGTACCACAACCACGACCGTATCCTGCTACAAATGATGCCGTTGCAAACCAATTTTTTTCATTTCCTTCTCTAAAAAAAAAAAATTATCATTCCTTCCTTTAATTATTTATTTTTGCCGTATATTTTGTTATACTGTAATTTGTATTACCTTGCAAGTTGACCTTGTCTATGTGCACCAAATGTGATAACAGAACCATCAGCTGTTCGTAGTACCGTATGATTTGAACCAGCAGCAATTTGTACTACTTGTACATTACCTGGTAAATCTACCTAAAAAAAAAGCAAAAAATAAAAAATAAAACTTTTTGATCTTACCGATACCCCAGTGCCATGTGAAAAAGAAAATTTGTCATGAATGAAAATGAAAAATTTTTAGTAATTTATCAAATTTTCATCAATGATGTCTTTCTCTCTTACCATACTTTATACGGTGAGAAAAAAAAGAATGGCTAACCTTATGTGGACCAATACATTTCCTAACATGACCAACACCAAGTTGACCATGACAATTTGAACCAAACGTGAACACCTGTCGATCAGCTGCTAATACAACAGTATGATAATTACCGCAGCATACCGATGAAACCTGAATTTATCCAAGCATTTTCATCTTCGATTCAAAAAAATGATAAGTAAAATTTAATTTTTGTAAATTTTAAATGAAAGCAAATTTGAGTAATTAATTTTGAATGCATCAAAATTTAAACATATATAAACCTTAAATTTTGAATTCAATTAAAAAATGGAATTTCATTTTTAATTTCTAACAAAATTTAATCAATCGCAAGTGAATTTAGTTAAACTTATCTTAATTTCCCAACTATGCCTCTGGAAAACTTATCTTACTTTCCAGGCTAAACCTTTCAAGAATAACCTTAATTTCAGGATGTTGCCTTCACAAATTACGTTACATTCAGTAGTATTTTTTGAAGTATTACTTTCATTTCAGCACTGCCTTCCACAGAATTATCTTACTTTCCAGGTTAACTCTTGCAAGGATTACCTTAATTTCAGGAGTATCTCTCTGAAGAATTAAACGAGCAGGTGGTAGCGCTGCTCTCGGTGGTGCTGCTCGTTTCTCTCGATCACATGCATCAATCAACGATTCACCGCATGTACGACATAAACCACATCTAAGCAAGATTTATAGTTCATTTTGTATTTCAGGTCACTCCAATCATATTCCTGCATTGTTGTCTTTTTCCACTTTTCTTTTTTTAAATTAAAAAAAATACTGAAAAAATTTTTTAAAAATTCTGACTAAAAAATTGAAAAATCACTAATAAATCCATCTATAAAAAACTTTTGTAATCAATTTACACTGCATTAATTAAATAATTGAATAAATTTAAAATTAGCATAGTTGAAAAGAGCAGTAAGCATTTGTTACACTCAATTTGAATCCAATTAACTTTTTAATTAATTAAGCAATCCAGAAAAATATGCAAAAAAAAAGGCAAAGGAAAAGCATACAAACCTTAGGCAACATGTTTCACCTTCACCGCATGTACATGGTATACCTTTAGTAACACATCCAGTTCGTATTGGTGCACAACTTGAAAATTTAAAAAACAAAAACATAAATAAATACTAAAAGACAAGGAAAATTAAACAGTTCGTTAAATTTAAAAAAAAAAAAAAAAAATTACTTAATAAGACCAAAACTTTTTTACAGCTATTGATCAAGTTACAATAATTTATCAAAAATTTCCTTTGAATTACTGAATTACCAATTTCCACGTGCCGAACATTTGCCACATTTCAAGCAGATTGATGCAAAATCTTTGACCCAAAGATGTTCATTTGGTGGACAATACGAACTTTGTTCCAATTCTTCCGAATTTAAATTTTCCGACATTTTACTTCCACCTGCAACAATTGCACTTTCCGAACGTATGCAACTACTTGAAGACTGAAAAAATATTTTGTTAAAATTTGCTGAAACATTTCATAACTTGATTGGTCCAAAAAACAAAATTTAATTTGACATTTTTATTTCACTATTTCAATTCGATTCAAAAATATTATATATATATATGTATATAGATATAGGTATTACTTAGAATTCAAAGGCATAATTTATTTGGAATTTCGGTTCAATAATCCTAAAATTTGAACCAGTAGCAATCTACATTACCTTTGTTAAATTTACCTTAAAAAGAAAAAGAGAAGAAAAAAAAATAATAAAACCTATATGATCTTACCGATAATATAGTCCCATGTAAAAATAATAAAATTTATCATAAATGAAAATGAAAAATTATTATCAATTCACCTCAATTCGTCCACATTGATTAAGATTATTGAGGCCCCAGGTATACAGGTGACCATGACGTGTTATTGCAATAGCATGTGTCTTGCCAAGTGCTAACGATGCTAAATGAACATTTTCTAACCCGTATATATGTCCGGTTTCCGGATGGCATTGCATTGTATGCCGGCCAGAAACATATCCTTTTCCATTATCCAGCACGTATGCTATACATCCGGTTGATATTGCCACTGATAAGCAACGTCGTCTAAATTTATTACATCAAACTTTTGCATTGTTTTTAAGCAACAATTAAATTTCATATTAAAAAAAAAAAATTTTATTGTAAAACATTACAATAAAAACTTTACAATGTAGTAATGATGCAAAATTTAAATTTAAAAAATTATAACATAAAAAATAATAAAAATAAGAAATGTAAAATTATTATAACCAATAATAAAAAAATGATAAAATCAAAATTTAATTAAAATGAATTATAATTAGAAAAAAAAAATAGCACATTTTTTTTTTTGACTACAAATAAATTTCAACAAATAAACACTTTACTTGTTAAAATTTCCAAATTTCCTTAGCTTAACTGCTGCTGAACCAGCTTCATACCGTTGAAAACGATGACCAACAATTGGAGGACTACCTTGACGTGCCATATCCGGTCCAACACCAGCAATCCATAAATGCCCTGAACCGGAACGTAATACAATTGTTTCAGTGCCAAAACCAACCGCTATTGATACAATTGATTCCGGTAAAACCAATTGCATCCAATTGGAACCAGCATTCTACAAATGTCAAATATTATAATTTAATTTTAATTTTTTTAATTTTTTGGAAATTTTTTTTTTTTTACAATAGAAAAATTTGAAGAGGTGAAAGAAAAAAGAAATAATATGAAATGATCAAAATTTCCCAAGAGTTTTTCAAATAAATTTGACCAGTATCAATGTATCCCTACTATATTGATGCTTTCCTTACCTGTAAACCCAATCGGGTACCATCGCCAGCATAATAAACTTTCCCATTTCGTGCTAACAACAACGCCATATCACGATTCATTTGCAAATCTGATGCTTGGGCTGGAAAGGAGAAAAAAAATAAATGAAAAAAAATTGTATTCTAAAATTTTAATTTGAAATTTTATGAAATTTTACAAAAAGCATAAATTTATTCTAATACGTTGAGAAAAAAAAAAATTAAAAATTATCTTGATGAAATTTTAAATAAACTTCATTTTTTGCCTCGAATGCTTTTCAAATAATTTCATTATTATTTACCACATTTCTTATTTATCGTATTTTTTTATTTACCATATTTGCTGGTTATCGTATGTCCTCTATGTTTTATCACCAACAAATTTTAGGGCAAACACATTTTGATAACATTATTGAGTGCAAAAGTTAAAATGCACCAATGAAAAACTTTCAATGCAGCAAGAAAAATTTTCCTAACTATTTGAAATTTTTTTTTAATTTTACAATGATCAAATTCTAAATTTTATTTTCTCTATTTCTGTATTTTACAAATAATTTTTGCCAATCACTTTGAATAATATTTATCGTACATCATTATTTATAATAAAAGATGTATATCTTACAATAATAAAAAAATAAAATAAAATTAATCCTAAATATAATTTAAAATAATAAAAAAAATATATAAAAACCTTAAGAGCATGAGTTTTATAGATTTAAATGATCCTATTATATCAAAAAAAAAAATTAATAAATATAAAAGCTTTTCTTATGCTTACCGTACTTTTACTTACCGTATGCTTTATTCTTCATACAGTATCTAACATTTACCGTATCCGCCATTTATTAAATTTTTCACTTACCGCATTCTATGCTTTGTGCATTACCTCATTTTTCACATGCACAACACTTCCCGTTCATCATACATCTGATTTTGCCGTATTTTCTACTAACGTACCTTGCTTGCGTCTTTACTAACAAATTTACACGAGCATATTTAAAAAGTCCACGCAAACCTGTTTTATGAATGAAAGTTAAAATGAAATCAATGAACCTTGTAGTGATCTCGGAAGTGTTGCAGGTAATTCATGTGGTATTGGATATGTTTCACCAAAAGTAATATAATTTAATTCAGCAAGGCGAAATTTTTGAATTTGCCGCAAATCCTGGACCGGTGTGAATGAATCATCCAAGGGTATAACCTGAAATTAAATTACATCTCTGAAATATTCCATAGATCAAACTTTCGAAAATGTTTATGTAAAATATAATTTATAACAATTGCAAATTTCAATTAAAGATTCTTGAAAAAAAAAAAAAGAAATTACTGTCAATGTCCACTGGTCATCTATAGTAGCCTGGTAGAATACTGTACCATCGGAAAAAATGGTACCTAAATTTGTACAAATTACGATATGGTAAAAGAGTAAGAATTTACTAGTGGTTAAATTATAAAAAATCATGACAAAATGATCAAAATTTCAAATATATTAATTGAATCAATTTCCTGATATAGGTAAATCAAAATTGATGACAAAATTTTCTTAAACAATTTTTTAGCTTCCAAATTTGATTAATTCAGTAAACGAACACCTCAAATTAAGCTCAATTTCCTAACACTAATAGATTTATCCAAATTTTTAAAAAATAACACCTAAATTAATTTCTGCTCTTTTTTTTCTTAAACCAAAAAAAAATTTGAAAATGCGAAAATTTTAAATTTAAATCATTATTTCTCATTTATACATATATACATGTGATTCTACTTAAATGAAACCTAATTGATGTTTTTTTATTCTCTCAAAAATTCAAAAATATCAATAATTCCGGTTTGGTGACATACCTGCACTGACACGTGTATGTAGCATAATTTCACCAATTTCACGCATTGTATCAATATCAATTACCAGCATGCGTGATGATTGACGTCTGCGTAGGTATAAAACACCGCTACATATTGCTAACCATGAACCTTTACTGTAATATTGAAAATGTTTTCGATCGTCCAAAAATTTTAAATAATAAAATTTTAATTAATTATAATGTTACGGTTTGCTTTTTTGATAAATTGTTTATTGAAATGACAAATTAGCAACATAACATAATTAATTATAATCTTTCGGTTTGTGATACATTGTTAATTAAATTAAAATTGGGTTTAGATGAACGGTTATCTATAGTTTGATTTGAAAAGTTTCCATTAATTATTTACAACAACTGATCCCCATCTACATTACTACTATCTTTCTAATTGGTTGAAATACAGTAGCAATACTGTAACATCCATTACAATCTCCGAATCAATGCCACGAATTAACGTTGAAAAATCCCTCCTATCACCACTAACTAACTATATTATCAAAGTTAACATTCCACGTTGCCTATCTTTGGAAGTTAGAATTCAATTGCACGACAAATTACTGATAAAATTTCTGCAAAAAAAATTTTTTTTTTTCTTTTCATCAAGCTACGAGAACGATCAAGGTTCATCGATGATGTGAATTAATCATAATCCAGCTTAGCTAATGACAGCTTCCAAATGCATTCCAACACCGACCACTATTATCACTGATCCTATATTCGAATATGCAGTTCGAAAAATACAAAAATGACATGTATCATCTGATTTTCATTTTAACTAAACTTCACGCCAACAATGCCTATCCTCCTACATTGACATCATTCAAGTAATAATTAAGTATTTTACAGACAAATGCTGATGAAATTTTCACAGAATTCCTTTTTTTTTTTTTTTTGTTCAAGAATTCAACCTATGACATTTAGTCTAAATGTTATCCAAACTTTTTCAATGCTTCTAATTGAAATTCATAGTTTGTTGGAACTTCCGATCATAGATACTATTCTTCTACTTAATTTAATTTGGATAATAATTGGTTCCAAGCTAATTTTAACCAAACTTTCAAGAGCATAATTATACCCAAATTTACTTAGCAAACATCATACCGTAATGATCATTCGGCAAATGATATAAATACTACTAAAATATTATCAAAATATAAATATTAAATCTAAAATATAAATACTGAAATATTAAATATAAATATTAGTGTAAAAAAAGCGAAAACATTGAAATACTTATTAATTTTGAAAAAAATTTTTGACCAAAATTAATGCAAAATATTTACTTTGCTTTTAAATTGCAATTTGAAGCATACAATTTGCCTTCGATTGTTTCCCCCAAACCAGTACCATATTTGAATAAACCATAACATGCAAGAATATATAAATGTTCTCCTTAAAATACAAAAACATTTTTTCTTTCAAGTTTAAAGATTGAAAGAAATTTAAAAGAAAAAAAAATTTCACTGAACCTTTGCAGAGAGGCAGAAAAATGGGTAAAGGACCTGCCTAGCCATTCTAAACTAAGCTTAATCAATAATCATCCAAGTTTTTTTTATTTTCGAAAATGCTTCAGTAAAATACTAATTAAAATATTGATTATCATGCTTTTTTAACAGCTTATTATTTGTGTTATAGCTAAAATGTTCACTTAAAATTTTCAAATTTTTTCCATTTGGTCTCAAGGCAGTCATTATCGTCAACGCAAAGCGAAATTAGTCCGATTGGTAAAAAGTGCACGAGAGATGCTTCGTTACTTGTTGGGAATGAAGAAATTGAAATAGGAAATCGTATGCGTTTTAATTTGAAAAATCATACCGTCGCAGGCAATTGCGCCGGTAAGTCGACGATCATCCGGTGTATCCGGAAGGATATTTTCCGGTATTCGTATATCAAACGATGATAAGATAGCATGTTCCGTTAAACAATGTGACCACCAATCATCGGTACTGGAATAAATTTCACAATTTAAAATTGCAAATAGTCAAAACTATCATATCAGTCCCATGACAACTAATTAATATCAGTAATTATATTGAATTATTATCAAAAACAGTTATTTGTTGTATATAATTAATTATTCGGATCATTTGAAATTATTAATGGAAGGAGAGAAGCTTTTGTAATACTTAATATGAATTATCTTATCAATACCGTCGCAACAAATTCCAATCAGTGATAATTCCTAACTATAAATAGATATTTATAAGTATATATATGTCTATCTGTACATGTTAATTGATTACTATTCTCTACGTTTTGAACTATTAATTGAAAAAATTAAATTTTAATTTAAAAAACAAAAACTTTCAATTACTTACCATCCCGGTTCATTAGTATTTCGTAGTAAAATTCGTCGAACTAAATTGGCTAATTTCTGGTGATTCTCGGGTATTTCAACTGATGCAGCTTCATTGATTGATATATTATCATGCTTATCAGTACAGAGTAATGTTGCTACTGATGAAATGATAAATTCAGGTGCACCATATGCAATTGCTAAAGCTATCATACATGATATTGCTTTTGTTGGTACATCAATGCTACCTGAAGTTTTGAATTTAAAATGTTCATTTTGAATTTTCTAAATTCTAAATTCAAAAAATTAAAACAAAAAAAACCGAAAATTTTAAATTTCAACATGTGAAACTTGAAATTTTAAAAATTAAATTGTAATTAGAAAAAAAATTTTTTTTTGGAAAGGTTCGAAATATGTAAAATTAAATTTTAATTGATTAATTTTTTTTAAAAACATGCGAATAAACCTTCAATTCGTAATTGATAAAGCATATTGAACATGCTTTGTACAGAAGCATAAGTTTCATTTGCAAAAGTCTCCGTTGGAATATTTTCCAATGAATGAAATAATGAATTTAGTGCTGCAATACACAGCTCGGATTCTCGCTTATTCAATTCATACAGTACCGAAAACATACATTTCAATCCAATTAATACGATTTCGTTGCCATTACTCGAAAACTGGAATATAAACATGCAAAAGGCAAAATTACTAATTAATTAATTATCCAAAATTATAAATAGCAAAGAATTTTATGAAACAAAATTTGAAATAACAAAAAGAAAAATCATTTATTGGTAATGTGAGGAAAAAAAAAATCAACTTTTCGAAATTTAAATAACAAAAAAATAGTCAATAATTCCATCAGCGTAAATCTGAATTCATCAATTATTGATCAGAAATATCAAATGGCAAAAAAAAAATTATAATTGATTAAACAGTAGAAATGATTAATTAATTTTCACACAAGCACAAATTTTATGTAATTTAAAACTTTTTTCAATTAAAATAATTAATTAATTTCAAAAACTTTTAATGAAAAAGATAGCATTGTTAATTAATTTAAAATTAACAAATCTCTTTCATAAATTTTCAATGCATACTTTGTCCAACGTTTCATTTTTGCATTCAGCCTCAACGACAGGTTGTAAATCAATCTTGTTATTATCATCACCAATTGATGAAAGTGTTACCTTCAAAAATGGAGCATACCTAAATAAATCAATAAGTAAAATGATTAAATTGAAAAAATTAATTTTAGAGCAACATAAATTTTAAATTGAAAATATAGTAAAATTTAAAGTTTTCAATTTCGATAAATTCAATCAAAAATTGACAATGTTATTTTTCAAAATTTGCAATTGTAATATATTTATTAATTTTTTAATGAAAAATGAAAAAATCAAGGAATAATTTTTAAAATTTCACATTTATTTATTTAAGAATTTGAGGAAAACAAGAAAAAAAAAAAACGAAATTGAAATTTTTTATTAAATGAAAAAATAAAATTGAACCGTAAAATAATAGCTCGAGCAATGGCAATCATTCCAAAAGTTGATGGAACAGCAAGGATCTCGAGGTACGGTGACAAATCCAGTAAAGCTGCTTGAAAACCCTGATCTGCACCATTGCTATCACGTTTCTCTGCACCAACAACCATTACACGAAAACGATCATCTTCCCAACCTGCTTCCGCTAAAAAGTTTTCAAGCATTACCTTTCCAACCTGACTAGGTTGACACGGCAGTAACTCTTTCAATCTGCTTTTGCTGAAAAGTTTTTTTTTTTTCTGACAATAAATCTCCCAACTTGCTTTTGCCCAAAATTTTCTCAAAAATTAAAATACCATTTTCTGTTCTAAAATGTATATATCCTGAATTCTCCATGATCAGTTCTAAAATGTATATATCCTGAATTCCCCATGATCAGTTCTAAAATGAATATATCCTGAATTCTCCATGATCAGTTCTAAAATGTATATATCTTGAATTCTCCATGATCAGTTCTAAAATGTATATATCCTGAATCCCCCATGATCAGTTCTAAAATGTATATATCCTGAATCCCTCATGATCAGTTCTAAAATGTATATATCCTGAATTCTCCATGATCCGTTCTAAAATGTATATATCCTGAATCCCCCATGATCAGTTCTAAAATGTATATATCCTGAATTCTCCATGATCAGTTCTAAAATGTATATATCCTGAATTCGCTTCCATATCACCACAATTCTCACTTACTATCAAATTTTGTTGACATAAAAATTGATCGTCGACGTGCAGTTGGCAAACGTAGAATGTGACCATGTTGCGGAAGTTTGGCGCAATATTTTAACAACTGCGCATACTGATATGATGTTATCTTTGGATGTACAAAATCTGTAATCACTATTACTTAATTCATAATACGATTAACCAATTATTAATTTCTTTTTAATTCATTAATTTTTATGAGTTCAGCAAGAAATTAATAAATCAATAAAGTATTTCATTGCCTCATTATAGAGCTACTCTAATCAAATTACTTCATTTTCAATTAGTTCAAATTACACTCCTTTGATTTCCTTATTCACTGAATGAATTTAATTTATTTCCATTACCCATTTAAGTTCTATTCAAATATCTATTAATGCTCAATGTATTTTGTTATTTCATTTAAAGTGATATTCAAACACTTTTCAACTAATCATATTGTTCTATGCCTTCCATTACTCTAACATCCCTTAGATTAGTTGGAAATTAAAATTAGAATTGGACTAAAGAAGAAAAAAATCAATTAAAGAATTAAAATGATTTTAGGAAATACTCTTTTCTTTTGATAGATAGAATGAAACATTTGGTGATACATTGATACTCGTATGTGATTCATTGAGATCGAAATTTCTCAAAAAATATGACATTTCATACGACTTCTGTTAACAATGAATTGCTGCTGATAAATTGATGGAAGAAATAATTAAGTTCATTAAATCATTGATCTTTGATTTCATTCAACACAACCATTGTTGCATTTAAATCATCCTGGAATGAGAAAATAAAAAAAAAATTTTTTTTTACTTTTCCTTAAATTAAAAATTAATTGAAACATTGAGAACAATAAACAGAGTATAACATTTTATTCATAAATTTCATTTTATGCTTATATTTTTCATTTTATCCAACTAGGCATTTATTGTTGTAATTTGCATTCTTTCGAGCAATCTAATTAGCAAGCTTCAACTAGTCATCTTACAGGTAACCTTAGCAACAATCTAGCTAGTACAGTTTAAATTCTTACCTCAACAATTCTTGCTAATCATTAGTGTAATTCAATAATGCATGGAAGCATATTTGATAAATGATGAAATCAAAAATTGTTGAACGAATTTAATAAATAATTGAATGATTGTTTGCAACCTGTTGCATTCCCTGTTACTCGCTACAGTAACCTATTACAGTATGAAATGGCTACAGTAATAGGACTAACTTTTGACCTGTTACTAGTACAGCATTAATCGGCTTTTTGCTTCTTACATTATACAGTAACCTGTGACAGTATGAAATGCATGCATCCCAGTTTACAGAATTGCAAATTTAAATTCTCAGCCATTTCAAAAAGGCCACAAAATAATTAGAATCAAGAAAATGAATTTACTTAAAATCAATAAGGATAAAAAAAAAATGGGTGGATACGGTAAATACAGTAAGGAAAAATGTAGAAGATACAGTAAGAATGGAAAGTTTACAAAAATTACCAAAGTATGTTCAAAAAAATTTTTTTGCGGAATAAGATTACTGTATAATTATTTCCATAATAAAGGACAAACGAAAGTGATGAAACAGTTGATATATATATATATATATATATATATATATAAACCGAAGATATGTACTTCCAAATCAGTTTTACCCAGTTCACAACTGGAATCACGACCGACTCTAACGCTCCGTCGACGACTACATCATTCAGCTCTACCTTGACTCTCTTTCGACTTACTGTATCAGTAATTCTCACGCGTTCTAGTATTTTTTTTTTTTGTTTTATGAATAAAGATTTAATTACCCAAGTTTGAGGTTTGTGGTTAACTCAACACAGCAATCAAGGATTAGTTTAATTACCCAAGTGATCAGGTTCTCGCTTGCTCACTCTAAACAGCGACAATCTAACTTTCTACAGCAACTATCGCTTACGCACGTTACACTGCAATATCTGCACATATTGCTTGCGTTCGTGTCCAATGGAAAATAGACAGTATTGATTATCTGATATCCAGATATCACTCATCAAGTATTCGATAATTCAAAGCAGAACGCTTATCAGAAAAATAAATTAAATTATCCATTTTGCTGCACAAATGGAGGTTACGGTTATCTTATATACATTACGGGCGATTCATGCACGTTAGCAGAATTGTGAATATTAATTCAACACTACTAAAAGTTACCATAATTAATTTATTCACAATGATTCATAACACAAGTCATATTTACTTATGAGTAATAAAGCATGAAAAACCAGTGGAGAAGAATATGATAAATACAGTAGCAATTGTTAAAGTAATTTGCATCGATCGTAAGCGGTCGCTTTTCGACGACATACCTTAGCGACGGGTCGGTGGGGGGCAAATCTAGTCGCAGCCAGTCGCATGAATGCTATAGGGTGTACTCCAACGATGACGTGCATGGACAAGACCTGGTATATGCGAATCATGCATGAGCAAGAGCTTCTGGCTTATGAACGAAGGACAGAACTGTGACGTGCAGACGACGCTCTACAATAGTGAACCCTACAACTACGTGGGGACAAACGCTAAGAAGAAAGTAGTAATTGTAAAAGATACGCTAAAAGTGGGAAGATTATAAAATTGAATTTTTTCAATTCAAATTAATTCAACATTTATGCAAATTTTCTTTCATAGAAATTAAAAATGCGTTAAATGGAAATGAAGAGGATGACAAAAAACAATTATTTTAATTAAAATTAATTGCGCAATTAATTTTCACTATAACTGCAGCAATAATTAATTGCAATAAAACTATTTAACATTGAACAACGTTCCACTACAATGATCAAATTTTCAGCAGTAATATGCGGCAAGTTGGGGGCGCAATGTATTATCAACAATGATAAATTTACCCGTGAAATTTTTAATTTTTAAAAATCAAATTAACAAAAAAAATAATTGAAATTCCAAAACGAAATACATATTTTCTCTTTATTCGGTCGGATATGATGATATGGGAGAGATGAAAAGTTGAATAATAAAAAAGCAAATTCAAAATTATCACATGAACTTTGAACTTTCGCATTCAATATCACATGTAAAAAGATTTTAAAGCATTCATTTCACAAAAAAAAAAAAAAGTTTGAACTTTTGCATTAATTGCTAGTTCCATATATTTTTAATTTCTTTTTTTTTTTGGAAAATTTTCAAAGTGCAAAACATTTTGAATTAAAAAACAAACAAAATTTTTTTGTTTAAAGAGAAATTGAAAAATTGAACAAAAAAAAAAAAAAAAATTTGCAAAAAAAATTTCGAGGAAGAAAAAAACAATTTTATAAACAAAATAAGGAAGTTTATAATTAATTAATTTTTAAATTGGTTAATTTAGATGATAAATTGAGCTACAATAGCACTAAATATTATTATTCATATTTTTTAAATTTAACAAAAAATTTATTAAAAAAAAGCCATTGAAGGCAAATGCAAATGAACCACTTAATTCATATACGTCAATAGTCAAAACGTAATTCCGTTCATTTAATTTTCTTTTTTTGTGTTATAAAATTGAAAATCGAAACGTGTCTGCTTCTGTGCGCATATGTATGCCTGCGTCTCTCTTCTTACGCCTATGTATGTCTGCGTAGTATCTTTCAATGAATGAAAATCAATGAAAAAATTTCAACTTCATTAAATTATCCTCTTTTTTCGAGTTGATGGAGGGATAAAAAAATGTAACAATAAATATTTTTGGTGAAAAAAGTTTAGTTACAAATAGAGAACAAAGAACGATATATTTGAAAAAGTAAATAGACAAAAGGGATGTGGCAGACATACATACATACACACACACATATACACACACACACTAAATAATTGCTAAAAATGGATAGGAATATGACAGACACATACATCCATTAATAATAATAGATTTCTAGGTGTAACAGGCGGCAAAAACTACAAATTAAACGCATTGAAAAAAATGGATATGGGTATGACAGACAGACAGGCACAAATAGCTAAAAATGGACAGGTATGTGACAGACACGCAAACACGTACAAGTACACATACGCACATACATGACCAAAAATGGATAGGGATGTACCAGGTAGACAGGCACACGCCAATTCACACAAACAGAGAGAGGGAGAGAGAGAGAAAGAGGAGGAGAGGGTAAGAGAATTAGGATAAGAAATTAAAATTCGTAAGAAGCAAATGAAAACGGTTTCAGTCAAATATTAATCAATTTCACTGAATAAATAAATTGGACAATCGATGACCATCAATGGTGAAGGAGTATGCATTGGGTAGGAGAATAGGCGACGGGACGTCAAGTGGTTTGAGAAATATCATTGTGAAATGCTTCCTTGCAAGCTTTTCCTCATTTATCGATTCGTTCGTCACATTTCAGGCTTTCTAAAAATGCCACCCCACCTATACACTACTAATGATTCTTCGTTGCAATGCCTCAAGATGAATGATTAATTCAAATTTTGTTCAAATTAATTAATTCAAATTTTGTTCAAATTAATTAATTCAAATTTTGTTCAAATTAATTAATTCAAATTTTGTCCAAATTAATTAATTCAAATTTTGTTCAAATTAATTAATTCGAATTTTGTTCAAATTAATTAATTCAAATTTTGTTCAAATTCGGTTCAAACCTCAAAATGGATGATAATTAAAATTTGTTTCAAAATTTTTTTCCTCATTAATTGATTCAAATTTAGTTCAAATTTTACTGTTAAAATTTTTTGAATTTTGAATTATTTTTTTCATTAATTTGTTAAATTAATCAGTTAATTAAAATGAAAAAAATAATGGTACCAATGTTTTTTTTGAAGCAAAAAAGGGTTAAATGAATTTATCTTGATTATTACATTTTTAAATGGTCTGTATTTTGATTAGGTTAATAAATTAGTGTGAAAAAAAGGATGATTAATTACAGCCAATCAAACTCAAATGAGCAATTAATGTGAATGAATGAATTTTTAATAAATTAAAACATCAATGAGTAATTGGTGTAAAGTAATTTAAATGACCTAACATAAATAATTAATTATTACGAAAATAATTTATTTTAATAAATCAATATATATATATATTGATTTATTAAATGATATTAATTAGTGTGAAATAGTTAATTTCAATAAAGAAATTGATGTGAGTAATTAGTATGATGAGTAAGTAACCTACCTAAGTAAGTAATTAGTATGATGAGTAAGTAACCTACCTAAGTAAGTAATTAGTATGGGAAATATTGAAATTAAATGCTGAAAAAGTTTTTTTTTATGGAATAATTTGGATAATTTTTTGAATGGAATGATCATTGTATGTTCTATTGATTGTATTATAATTTAAGCTTGGCTAAAATGATGATTGGAAGGTTTTGATAGGCCTAGACAGATGAGGATATATACAGGACAGAAGCAAAATAAACACTTTTGAAATGTGGTGTTAGAGGAGGATTCGATCGGTCCGATGGTACGACAAAAGAACCAACAGTTCAAT